>CAWUFW010013747.1:187500-192500 GCA_963921515.1 Calotriton arnoldi | reverse complement strand
CACCTACACACACACACCTACACACACACACCTACACACCTACACACCTACACACCTACACACCTACACCTACACACACACACCTACACACACACACCTACACACCTACACACCTACACACACACACCTACACACCTACACACACACACCTACACACACACACCTACACACACCTACACACCTACCTACACACCTACACACCTACCTACACACACCTACACACCTACCTACACACACCTACACACACACACCTACACACACACACCTACACACACACACACACACACACCTACACACACACACCTACACACACACACCTACACACACACCTACACACACACACCTACACACACACACCTACACACACACACCTACACACACACACCTACACACACATCTACACACACATCTACACACACACACACACACCTACACACACACACACCTACACACCTACACCTACACACACACACCTACACACACACACCTACACACCTACACACCTACACACCTACACACACACACACCTACACACACACCTACACACACACCTACACACCTACACACACACCTACACACCTACCTACACACACCTACACACCTACCTACACACACCTACACACACACACCTACACACACACACACCTACACACACCTACACACACACCTACACACACACACACCTACACACACACACCTACACACACACACCTACACACACACACCTACACACACACACCTACACACACACACCTACACACACACACCTACACACACACCTACACACCTACACACCTACACCTACACACCTACACCTACACACACACACCTACACACACACACCTACACACACACACCTACACACACACACACACACACACACACACACACACCTACACACACACCTACACACACACCTACACACACACCTACACACACACCTACACACCTACCTACACACCTACCTACACACCTACCTACACACACCTACACACCTACCTACACACACCTACACACACACACCTACACACACACACCTACACACACACACACACACACACACACACACACACACACACACACACACTACACACACACCTACACACACACCTACACACACACACACACCTACACACACACACCTACACACACACACCTACACACACATCTACACACACATCTACACACACATCTACACACACATCTACACACACACACCTACACACACACACACCTACACACACACACCTACACACACACACACCTACACACACACACACACACACACACACACCTACACACACACACCTACACACACACCTACACACACACACACACACATACACACACACACACACACACCTACACACACACACCTACACACACACCTACACACACACACCCTACACACACACCTACACACACCTACACCTACCTACACACACACCTACACCTACCTACACACACACCTACACCTACCTACACACACACACACACCTACCTACACACACACCTACCTACACACACACCTACCTACACACACACCTACCTACACACACACCTACCTACACACACACCTACCTACACACACACCTACCTACACACACACCTACCTACACACACACCTACCTACACACCTACCTACACACACACCTACACACACACCTACACACACACCTACACACACACTACACACACCTACACACACACCTACACACACACCTACACACACACACTACACACACACACACACACACACACACCTACACACACACCTACACACACACACACACATACACACACACACCTACCTACACACCTACCTACACACCCACCTACACACCCACCTACACACCCACCTACACACCCACCTACACACCCACCTACACACCCACCTACACACACACCTACACACACACCTACACACCTACACACACACACCTACACACACACACCTACACACACACACCTACACACACACACACCTACACACACACACCTACACACACCTACACACACCTACACACACCTACACACACCTACACACACACACACACACACACACACACCTACACACACACACCTACACACACACACCTACACACACACACCTACACACACACACCTACACACACACACACACCTACACACTGTTGGAAACGGGGTTACCGAGTCCGTTACGGTAGCATGGCGCAAAGCGGGGAAAGGCACGCAAAGGCAATGTGTAAGGCAGTTGTGCAGCACACTCTTACTTCAACTCAGATATGCGGAGCAATAACCGGACACCACACCAGGCTTGTGTAATTAAAAATCAAGTTCCTTTATATCAATCGAGATGGCGTTGGATTATGCAGATTATACATTACATTTCCTTAACTGGTGCACATTCCTCTCAAAGACCCTCAACAGTTTTGGCCACTAAAAGGCCGCAGGAATCAGCTCCTAACAATACAGCACCAATAATGATTCGGGTGCACTAATAAATTAGGGCCTAGAACATGCACAACACTTTAGGCATATTAAAATCTCTTGCAACTGGGCACATCCCTCAGGCCTGGATAATCAGTACAGCCTGAGGTACAATAGGCAGGAGGGAATCCTAGAGGGAACCCCTCAACATGTCCAGCAACTGGGGCTTCCCTATGAGGGGGACTCCTATGTCTCCCAGGAGAGGTGAGGGTTAAATTAAGCTTGGCCCCCTTCTCACCATGCCTCGCCTGGTACAAAACGTCATGGAAGGCTCCTCCCTCCTTAATCCCCTGTTAATCGTGGCCCCCGGCCCCCAGGGGCTTAACCTAGAGCCCTAGGGGCCTCCTGGGCTCACCTGCGGTGCTGTAGCTGATCGTGGGGCTGCTCGGCGACCTCCCTCTCGGGCCAGCCCTCCGTTGGACGGGGCGGGGCCCGGAGCGAGTCCCACGGCCCTCCGGCCGGTCGTTGCCAAGTTTCCCCGAGGCTATGGAGCCTCTCGCTTTGTTATCCTTTCGTTGGGGGGCCGGTATGCCACTCCTCCGGCCCCCGTGGAGTCAGCAGTGAGAAGAAGGGTGAAGGGTGACGGGAGCGGGAGCCGGCAGTCCTTTCAGGCGGCTCCCCGCTTCCCGACTGAGCTCACGGTGTTCTTCCTCCTCCGTACGTGCTGGGGGGGGGTGGACTCTCGATGCCGCCCAATCCCAGCGCGGCCTGGATTCTTCCAGGGGCTCCCGTTGGCAGTGGAGCCCCTTCGACGTCTTCCTGCTTGGCTCCGGCGGGGCCAATCGCGTCGCGGCCTTCTCCGGTTGCTGGGCGACGCCTCCCGCCTCCTTCTCCTCGGCTGCTGGCTCCGGCTGGGCCAATCCCGTCGCGGCCTTTTCGGGGGCGCGACCTATGACGCGGTCAGCGTCCCCGGCCCCACGGCAACGGCGTCCACGGGCCTGGAGGCCGCGGTGGGCCTCCGCTCTACTCACGCGGCCCTCCTGGGCGGCGGCGGTGTTCTTCTTGGCCGCGCTTGCAGCGGCAGGGGTCTCGGGCCCGGCGGTGATTTCGGTGGGCTTCGGTGAGGGCGCGGACGGCGCACCTCACCACAGTCATGCACGGGGGAGAGGTCTCCCTCACCTCAGCACCCCTTTTCACGCGGCGACGGCCGCGGCGGCGATCCGGTCACAAGGTCAGTGACTGGGGGGGTCAAGTTCTCCCACGTGGAGTTGCAGCGCGGGGCGCGCTGACAGCCTTAGTCACCGGGCTGTGTGGGAAGGGTTCTTGGGGGACAGTCCAGCTGTCGGTGTGGATAGATAGGGGGTGAAGGTCTAGCGCTTAGGACACCGCGCTTCGCCTCGTGATCCCCATTAGACGGTATAACTTAAGTTCCTGTTACTCTTGGTTTAAAAGTTCTTCTTCTTATGAACAGGGGGGTGGTGGTGAGTTGGTGATTCTGGGAGTGCTTGATGTTCCTCCCAGCACGCTGGAGATGGTTCCCTGGGTCCCCTCACACTGGGCAAGATCAGTGGGTGGTGGGCGTTCCTCAGCTATCTTACGGCAGCAGGGCCTTGACCGTGTCAGCAGCAGTAGTGTAGGTCTCCCCTAGGCCCTAAAGTCTATACTCCGGCGCAGGTTCTCCCAGGTTCAGCGGTGCCTCAACCTAACTGACTAAAAGGTTTTCCCTCCAAGCCTCTTATACCCCTAGGTCAGGTGACCCTCCTAAAGGCGGCAAAACGTAACTCCTCCCACAGCCCGGAAGGTTCTGGAACCTTCCACCTACCTAGCTATGGGGCCCAGAGGCGGGGACGGGATGGATACTGTATCCCTATGTCCCAGCCTGACTCTGGCTACTAGCGTGTATGTGTGGAAGGCCCTTCTGCAGTAGCAGGGGCCTGTGGCAGCCATCTTTAGTGAGAGAGCACCAGCACCTCAGCACTGACCAGCAGTGGCAAGGCGCCCGGAGACCTAGGTCCAGTAAAAATATGGTGGCAAAAATGAGGCGCAAAAAGGGAAAAAACAGGGCAAGACCACCCTAGGGCTGACAGGTCTAACACACACCTACACCTACCTACACACCTACCTACACACCTACCTACACACCTACCTACATACCTACCTACACACCTACCTACACACCTACCTACACACCTACCTACACACCTACCTACACACCTACCTACACACACCTACACACACCTACACACACACCTACACACACACACACCTACACACACACACACCTACACACACACACACCTACACACACCTACACACACCTACACACCCACACACACACACACACACACTACACACACACCTACACACACACACACCTACACACACACCTACACACACACCTACACACACACCTACACACACACCACACACACACCCACACACACCTACACACACCTACACACACCTACACACACCTACACACACCTACACACACCCACACACACACACACACACACCCACACACACACCTACACACACACACTACACACACACCTACACACACACCTACACACACACACACACCTACACCT
>CAWUFW010013747.1:0-175000 GCA_963921515.1 Calotriton arnoldi | reverse complement strand
TGTTATGTTAAAACCGCAAAGTACATACCTATGAAATAAGGGCTCTGCAGAGGAGCATCCACGGAGACACGCATAACAAGTACATGTAATACAACGGCAGGAGAATCTATCTGTAACAACAATTCTGGGGAAATACTAGTGTAATGCGTGCAAGTACTTGCAATCCACATTAGAGGGGCGCTAGAACTGCCTGGACCCCAATAAACGCTGCTGATGACAGCCCAGTGTGTGTTACTGTAGATGCAGGGGTGGCGCTGACAGCAGAGCCCAGCTGCACCTCTCTCCTCCTACACATTCCTTCTGACCCTCCTGTTTTGGAAATCCGACTCTTTCCCCCCCCCTCGCAGCCTTGACCCCCGTGATCCCTCGGGGTGCACTTTGTTTATCCCAATGCGGTGAGATGTCAAAACTCATCCAGTCTCACTGTGAGGGCTGGCGCCACTCAGGGAGAACAAGAGCGCGCGGCACCCCTCCCCATCACACCTACAACTGCAACAGAGGGCCTACTGCAGGACTGACTGCCCTCACACTCAGAAAGATGCCAACAGACGTGCAACGCAAGACTGACCCAAAATAACTGAACACACTGCAGGGCTGACTGAGAAATCCAGCAACGGCCTTGGACCCGGAAATGAGGACAGTTACAGCTTTGTGAGCTGACCGGATATAAAGCCACTAAGCTGCCTCCGCACGGGGCTGCAGGAATTATGTGGCAACCAAGGGCAATATGACCCTCCTGCCTTAACTAAATTATGTGGCAAGAAAAGGCAATTTATACCGCACAATGCGACACGATCTGAGGCAGCATTATTCGGCTATTAGGACACTAACGCGCAAAAATCTGAGCAAATGTTTTTATCTCCGACAGTACCTGTTTGTCACCTGAAGCAATCAGAAAAGGAAAGGTTACCAGTCAATCTTTGCTAAGCATGCGACATATAATTTGTATCTGAGAAAATCTGGTAGAAAATGGTGGATTATGCGGCAAGTGCGGACAATCCATATTAATGCAAAAATCACTGCCGCTGCAGAACTGCATAGTTCCAGTAGCTCGGCTCCTGCATATACACTGCATACCTAACTGGACCATTCGTAGAGTACAGGACAGATGCAGAAATACAAAGGCACGTCTCACAACATAAACGCTGGAGGCCACATCCATACACTGAAGATACACTGGCCATATACACTGAAAAGCTGATTCAAAAATACAACTGCGCTATGTACATGCAGAATAGTAAATCTAGAAATACAGGAGAATGAGAAGAAATAAAGATGCAGTGTTTACACACTGCAGGTTAGATCCGCTGTGTGTCTACACTGCAAGTTAGGACCACTAACATGGGAACACTGCCTCCACGCTCCACGTCGTCTCAGCACCCAAATAGGGCAGGGTGACGGAAGTTATCACCCGACGGCATAGTGGAAACGCAGCGCACCGGCACTTCATTGTCAACACCGGGACTTATGACAACCAGCCACATGGTCGCGCTCTTTGTCCAATTTGTGATGAACACAACAACAGTCTTTAATCATTCTATATACATTAACAAGCTGTCGCCATTGTGCGAATGAAAAAAAAAGTGCTAACCGACTTAATGAAGAAGACAGTGTGACGCCGCAAGTAAAAGATCCAGTCGGCTGGGCCGTCCAAAAAGGAGACAGGGCGGTAACAAAGAAGCCTCATTTTCAATCGGAGGCCAGCGTTTACCATAAACGATGGCGCCAGCCAATAAGAATGATGGGCGGGGCTTCAACTCCACTTCTGAAATCTCCTCGATTACAATAAGCCTCGCAGAGCGAGCAGCGCATGCGCGCTGCAACGCAGGTCTGCAAGACCTAAAAATGACACCCAAGATTCCACATGCTCAAGGACTCAAGACATGGTTATTCGAATGAACAGAGCACCACGAAGCACAAGCAACTCAAGCGCCTTGAGACCCTCACGGGTGATTAGCCACACTTTATAAATCCTGATTGATTGACATGCTGATTGCCAACTGAGGACATGAAGATGCAACATGCAGCTACTGAGCTCCTGAGATATGGCTTCAGTGGGTTGCGGAGCGGTATAGTTAGGACAAGCAGACCAGAGACACTGCTTCCAAATAGCTCGGGCAGTATCCTTTAATGCAAATGTCCTTGGAGGGGCAACTAAAGACGTAAGACTGGGCATATGTACAAGCAAGGCACAAGCCATACTGGTATGTGACATTGCACAAAGCGCTACCAACGACCTTCTGTGGTGTGAGCGACAAACGCCCCACACAACAGACACACACATTATACTCCTCTGTACCAACGATGAGGCAACACATGTCATGTGATGAAACAGCCTTGGCCAGAGTCTTACAAGGAGAACAAAAGCAAAACAAGCCTAAATTATAGAAGAGCAGGCCATCTAGTGCATGGCAGGCAAGGACACTGACAGTGGGGGGGGGGAGGGTGGGGAGATGCATTTTATTATGAAGAACCCTCCATATGATGTGAAGTTTCTGTGTTGCCATAAGTATCATGGAGCAATTGGTAACCATCACAGAGACATTGGGGGCCATCCTAGATCAAAGTAGGTATACGTAGGCAGTGGTGAAGTAGTGATGAGCCTGAAGTGTGATTGCAAGCATCCATTGCGTACTCATGGTCTCCTTTATCCTTATGCTAGATGACGATTCCAGTAAAGGGGCGTGCAGTTGACAGCAACTCTACAGTGAATATGCCTCCTGATCAGTGCAGCGGTGTTTCTCTTCCTCTTACCTTCAGATTTCCAAGCTCGAACCCTCTTCCATCTGTGTCTGTTGTAGAGGAACAGGGGGTGAAGTACAACATTACTTCTGGATCCTTGGAGCACATGAGGTAGAAAAAAGGTACCCTGACACGTACCTGCTATAACAAACCGAACAGGACAAGGAGACAGTCCGCGTGTTATGTAGAGCATCTGCCTTGCTTCACGCCTGACGTTCGGCGTCCATCTACCAGTCTTCTACCAAGAGGAGCTTCATCAGACAGAGACTGATCTATGAAACCGAGACTTCAGTGGGTGTCTGGTGTGTGGGATCAGGGGGAAAAGTACAGAAGTACTTTTGGATCGTTGGTGCACCCGGGATGGAGGAAAGGTACTCTGGCACAATGAAACCTGTGCCTGCTGTCCAGTCCACCACAGTCCTTCTCAAGGGCTAAGAAAGAAGATCTGAGTTCTCCCGCCATATCCTGTGCTGCTCATAAGTGTGCCGTCTGCCACTCAGCAAGTCTAAGGCATTCTGACTCCATGGAGGCCATGTGTACTGCCTGAACTGTCTCAGGTGCCGTCTCGTAAAGACTGCGATCAATGTGAATTACCATCTTCGTCGGGAGGCCTGTGTCTTCCCCCCTCCCCCCCCACCTGCGTCCAGACCATCTGAGGTTAGTATCACTGCCCTCGTCAACACACCTGCCCCAGAGACATTTCAAGTTCAGTCTCTTAGGTCCTTTTTACTATTGGGTTATTTTAACTGCACTACAAAGTAAAGAAAACTGTGTTCCCAGTGGTCAGCTCCTTGGAGGGAGTTTGATGATAAAGGTCAGCTTCTTCTTGAGGATTAAGGGTTCTTCATCCCTCAGAAAAACAACAAGCATTTGCAATGCAATAGGTCTCGCATTTACGAGAGTTTGAGCTATTGGAATTGTACATGACCATGCCTTTTATTTGTGTTGTTTTTAAAACAGATAAATAAAAGGCATTGTCATTTACAATGCCAATAGCTGAAACTCTCGCAAATGTGAGACCTATTGCAAATGCGTTCGTGCTATAATTTTTTTTTTTTAAAAAGTGTTAGGAGAGTGTGTCTTACCTGCAATACCAGGCAGGACAAAGCTATTTGAGAAAATAGTGCTCAGAGGCTGTACTTAAAGCCTACAGAGTAACAACACACGTAACGGGGGGTGTTGCTATGGGAGGTTATAAAATAAGACTAGCCTGTAGTAAGAAGGGGCTACTAAGCCTATTAACCAATGAACAGCCACAGTTTACAGTGGACAATGAAGCAAGAAATGAAAAATATGGGTGGAGAGTGGACGGAGCTTCAAGTCCCTACCTGAATACAGCATGCCCCTCAGAGTATCGCATGCGCTGCTCAGGCTCAACCTAAAACACTGAACACGTTGTACTCTTGCGTGATTTCCCTTGCACTAACTGAGTCACTGCTGCTGATGGGATTTTAAGTCTGTATTGTTACCCATATAGTGAATATTTCTGTTTCTTACCCCATCATATGTACTTGTGCATTCATTCACCTTCTCAGTTTCACCCACATAGTGTGCATGCCACTGCAACTCTGTGGTGTACCCGCTGTGCACTATACAAGTTAAAAGCAGTATTGTTGAAGGTGTACTCCCCCCCCCAAATAAGACTCTATAGGTGCCCTGCACATCTCGTTTCATCACTATCTGTCATTCACTTATGCACAGTTTGCAGGTTTTCAATATGCGATGTTAGATTATTTATTTAAAATTTGTAGATTTTCAAGGACTCTTTTCTCATAAATTCAGTCAGTTGTGCCACAATACATATTATTTGATTCTTATTAGAAATGCCTCCTGCGGGGTGTACAGACGTGGACCCCTGATCCGAGTACCCAACTCTGTGCATTTAGGGTTGTTTAGCATGGGAATTACAAACCTGGCTCCAGTCTCCCTTGGCTCGATGCTCCCGCTATAAAATTTATGTTTTAACCTATTCTTAATCTCTTATGTATGAGCTGAATTGCACATTGCACTTTTATGGCCCCGTTATGTAACTCATGTCTTATTTTAACTTTAATTTTTATGCATGAGCTGTACTGTACATCGTACTTTTATGGTTGTATGACCGAAATAAAGTTTTTGAAGTGAGTGCCCAACTCCGTGCATTTGGTATCCTGCCTTTTTATTTTGGCCCTAACACCAAAATGCTAATCTCAGCATGTGTGCTGAAGCCACAGACTGTCCCGGACACCAGTAGGTCGTAGACTTGTCCGGTGACCTGGATTGGTGCGCCAGGCATGCCCTCATTGTTAAGAGTCCCTGTTGTGGGTTTAGCATGCAGACCGGTGGTGACAGCATGCCATGTTTTAAGGATCAGTAGTGTGACCAGACCTTGTTTTTTATCTAGGTGATGGAGTGGAGGCCTGACTCCTCACCTGCGTAAAGCTCCACTTGTATGCGCTTGCCCAGCCCCTTGGGCTAACATCTAGAGTGTGTGTTGAGCACGTTGTGTGTGTGTGCACTCAGTGTAGCACATGAATGGCATGCGTGTGTGTGTGTGTGCGTGCGCGTGTGTCAGTCATGGACAACAATTGCATCCATTTTGGATGCCCTTGGCCTGACCTTGCACAAGTTAAAGGGTGATGACTGTACTCACAAAACGTAGAAGTATATTACATTCCTGTGCAAGGAGATCTAGACACTGAAGTGATGGGAGAGGAGACAGGGCTCCTTTAAATATTCTTTGAGGCTTTTTGATTAGGAAGGAGCTGTTGATTTGTCTTCTGTGGCACAGATGGTGGGGTGAGGAGTGGGGTTGCAGACTCTGTTGTAAAAGGTGAGGAAACCCTTTGTCTTTCCCAAGTGCTCCTTCAGTTGGGCTGAAAACAGCCTGGCTCAGTAACCTCACAGCTCTTTGGGCCAGATGTACGACCATATTTTGCGGTCGCAAACGGGAAATCGGCTATTTTGCGAGTCGGTAACCTATTACTGACTTGCAAAATAGGGTTTGCGACTCGCTATTAGGAAGGGGCGTGCCAAGGGCGGCCCTTCGTAATAGTGAGTCTCACTTAAATGTATGATTGTTTTTCGACCACAATTGTGGTCGCAAACACTCGCAGTTTACCACCTACTTCAAGTAGGTGGTAAGCTCACTTGCAAATGGGAAGGGACCCCAGGGGACCCCTTCCTCTTGTGAGAAAATATTTTTAAGAGCAGGCAGTGGTCCCACGGACCACTGCCTACTCTTACAAAATTAAACAGAAACGTTTAATTTTTCTTTTTTAAATGCATCCCGTTTTCCTTTGAGGAAAACGGGCTGCATTTTAAAATAAAACTGCTTTATTTAACAAGCATTGGCATAGCCAATAGGTCTCACCTTTGGGACCTTATAAGTGTTTAGCCACGCAACAGTTGATGTTGTTGCACCAAGGATATTGTGCTGGATAACTAAACACTTATAAGGTCCCAAAGGCGAGACAGATTTAAGGAACTTTACTGCCAATACATTTGACATCAGAAGGGCTCTTATTTCATTGCATTTTGTGGAGGCATTTCTTAGTGATAAAATTACTATTGGTAACCCTACCCGATATGCAGAGGTTGTCATGAATGATTCTGTATCAAGTGGCCCCTATTCAAATCCCGCCTGGTGATAGGGCATAGAGGCGTTACATGGTTTATAGATAGTCTTTCTTCTTTATAGCCCCTCTAAATATTTTATATTAAAAATCTGTTACCACAAAATTGGCTGTTTGTGAAATGCCAGTCTCTACTCTCCTCCATCAACCGATTTATAACCCTTTACTTCCCAGGGGCCCGGTTTCTTCCCAGGGGCTTGGTTTCTTCCCAGGGGCTTGGTTTCTTCCCAGGGGCCCGGTTTCTTCCCAGGGGCCCGGTTTCTTCCCAGGGGCCCGGTTTCTTCCCAGGGGCCCGGTTTCTTCCCAGGGGCCCGGTTTCTTCCCAGGGGCCCGGTTTCTTCCCAGGGCCCGGTTTCTTCCCAGGGCCCGGTTTCTTCCTCGCACTCACAACTGTGAATTGATGTCAACGTTTGTATTCTATAAATCAAGCAATTGGAGTGGGGAGGATTGGGATAGATTGGAGTGAAGCAGAGTGGGGTGTGGTAGAATGGGGTGGGTTGGAGTAGAAATTGGGGTGAAGTGGGCGATTGGGGTGAAGTGGTCTACTAAATTACCATTCACATTTTGCTGCCAGCCTAGACTGGCATTTTAAAAAAAAAGAAGCATAAAACAACCGATCAGGCCATTTTAACAACTGGCTGCCTTCTATTTGGCAGACTGCGCAAAGCCTGCACACGATGTTCACATCCATCTAAAAACAGTTCTTCTCTTCAGCGATAAAGCTTGTTTAAAGTGTGCTTTTATTTTTCACATTAACTTTAAATACCGGCTATTCTTTGCTTTTTTATAAGTGCTGTTAGAAGGGTTTAAGTGACATTGTAAAATGGAGTTAAAAAACATAAGTAAAACTGCCACGTCAGTGAATTTTTTTACATTTAAAATTTGAGTTACAATCATACGGTGGCAACATTCTGGTGGAGGCCAATTTCCTTTATTTTTGTTGCAAATCTTTCAATTAAAAAAACATAGCACTGTCTTGCCAAGTCAAGACTTACTAGGTTTGCCATTGCTTGTTCAAATTGTAAATAACTGGCGACCGCGCGGATACCTACGTGCTGACTGAACTTAATTTTACATCTAGCATGAGTGGTCATCTTTTCAAGCTTAATGAGCATCAGAAAACTTTCAAGTGTCGTTTAAAAAAAAGCACAATGGACTAAAGCAAGGTGGACAATTAAAATTGGAGCATTCACAGGTTCATTTGTCTGGAAACTGAGTATACAACTACAAGCCGCTAGCATGTAAGGACGCATGGTCAGATTGATGGGTAGCCAAAGTTTGCTGCGGCGCCTACTTTAAAACTGCCGGAACTCCCATTTTAGATCCTGAATCAGTCCTACCCTTTGTCCTGATCAGAGGACCATAGCAACAAATGGCCTAAAACACACAGAGAAGAAATGCGCTTAGAGACAACAAAAAGCAGGAGATGCGGACTAGTTTCCTCCAACATGAAGGTGCTGCCAATTAACCTAACCGGTCACGCCTTTAATTTTCTATGACGTCAAGAAGCAATAAATGTAACTGCTGCATAGAATGATTACACCAAAAACCAGACACTTAACGCGCAATTGTACGAGACATTAGATGCTGTGGGGGCGGGTTGCCATGGGCTTTCGTGGCATATGTTTCTTTTCCTTGGTTCTTGGGTCCATTCCTGCAGTGTCCTATGTATGTATAAGGCCCGCGAGGGTCATTATCCTGCTTCAAAAACCCAATCAAATTTGTTATGGAAAAAAAAGTAACTTATGCATTGTGCCTAGGATCTGAAAACAGCACAGTAACTGTAATTTACCACTAAAATAGGGGCTCACAAAACTTTAGCTTGTTACATTACCACAACAGTTGCCTTTAGACACTGAAATACAGTGAGTGAGCTTTACATTCCAGGGAATCTACGCGGTACCAAAAAAATAACTGCGTACAGTGTTGGGATCTTGGTGACAACAGCTGCTAAAGAGTTAAATTTTATAAGTTTACTCCAGGCAACAACACCCATGTGATATTACTGCACGATGTACAATAAAGATTGTTTCCCTTCCTGATACTACATTTTCGAAGCCCCAGCAAAAACGGCTCGCAGTTAAGTGTAGGCTGACCTGCACGCAAGTGAGATGAATGTGTGGCAGGAAAAGTTACAAAAATCAGAGCACACTAGCAAACTAGTATTCCATCGTCCGTTCTACAGGATGTTCATAATACTGTTGATATTGCTTGAAGCGGCATGGCGGGAGACAGGAAAAGAAGAAGGAAAACAGACGTGGGGCGCGGGGGGATAAGCCGCACAGACCTGATGTAGTTCAAACTTTAAATGTGTACATAAAGTCATATTAACAACAGCCAGAAGAGGTCAGCAAAGAACATTAAATAGTTTCCCCACTCCAGTTTTCCAGTGCACACGAGGCAAGTTCTGCTTTTGTTTCAAGCGTTCTGTTATAGGCACAAAGAGAGGGGGAGAGAGAGAGCGACAGAGGGGGAGAGAGCGAGAGAGAGAAAGAGAGAGCGGGAGAGACAGAGAGAAAGAGAGAGAGAAAGCGAGAGTGGTGCGTGCGCGCGCAGTCTGCTGACGGAGAGAAAGAGAGAGTGGTGCGTGCGTGTGTGCGTGCGCAGTCTGCTCTTTTTCGAAGCACATACTCGTGCTTGTGGCGCGCCGCTGCGCACTCCCGCAAGGTGTATGCCGCCACAAGCACGAGTATGTGCTTCGAAAAAGAGCTGAACGACGGCTAAAGGTCCTCCTAAGCAGCGCATGCGCGCTGCGTAGGCAAGACCTAAAAAGCACTCACAGACATGGTGGTCTGCTGATCCCAGCAGGCCACCATCCTTGGGAGTGCTAGCCATTCCTAATGGGGTTGCAAATTGCACCTGCCTCATGAATATTAATGAGGCGGGCAATTTGCGACCCTATTGGGAATCGCAAATGGTGTCTGAGACACTGTTGTAAATTCCTATGTGCAAGTCGCAAATGACGCAATTTGCGACTCGCAAATTGATAGGGTCATACATCTGGCCTCATGTGCCTCCACTGTGTGTGCTCCAGGGTGGAGATAACCCTGCTTTGATAAGCATTGCGCTACATGAAGGCTGTGTCTGGAAAGGACACTTGAACGAACAGCCGCCCCAAATCAGTTCTACATTTAAGACCGTGGATCCACATCTTCTGCCTGAAAGATGTGTATAAAAGTGGGACCCAACCCACCTCACTTCATCCCAGTTGTGTGTGCTGGAGGAAGGGAGTGTTCTGCAGATTACTCAGAGAGCTGCTGTGCGTCCAGGGCTGTTGTCTGTTTGACAACCAGTCTCTCGGAGGCGAGGGGGCGAGGGGACCTCACCTGATGTCTGGATCTCATGCTGGAGGAGCTATGTACCTGCCCTGAAGTGACTAGAAGCCTGCCTGCCAGGAGAGGGAAGGAGACACTGGCCAAGAAGGACTGATGTCCACAGTGGCTGTCGGGGCACCCAGAAGAAGCAGAATAAATGAGTGATCCGGAGAACCCTGGTGCCGGGGGCGCACAAGACTCTCCCTTCTCTTCCTGACAGGAACCGCTACTCTTTAATTGTGTAATCATCGAAGGCCTGTCAGGGCTGTAATTGTGTGATCAGCAGAGGACTGAGAGGGCCTGCATCTGCTGCATTGCTGAAGTTCTTTGTGTGGCTGCATTTGCCGAATGCCCACGCGCAGCTGCATCTATCGCATGAGAGAAGGGCTGAGCAGGGCTGTTCCAGCCAGTGTGCTGAAGGCCCAGGCATGGCTGCATCTATCGCATGGGTGAAGGGCTAAGCAGGGCTGTTCCAGTGTGCTGAAGGCCCACTCGCAGGTCCATCTATCGCATGGGTGAACGGCTGAACAGTTCTGTTCCTGCCAGTGTGCTGAAGGCCCAGGCACAGCTGCATCTATCGCATGGGTGAAGGGCTGAGCAGGGCTGTTCCTGCCAGTGCGCTGAAGGCCCAGGCACAGCTGCATCTATCGCATGGGTGAAGGGCAGAGCAGGGCTGCATCTGCCAGTGCGCGCTGAAGGCCCAGGCGCAGTTGCATCTATCGCATGGGTGAAGGGCTGAGCAGGGCTGTTCCTGCCAGTGCGTTGAAGGCCCAGGCACAGCTGCATCTATCGCATGGGTGAAGGGCAGAGCAGGGCTGTTCCTGCCAGTGTGCTGAAGGCCCATGCACAGCTGCATCTATCGCATGGGTGAAGGGCTGAGCGGGGCTGTTCCTGCCAGTGTGCTGAAGGCCCAGGCGCAGCTACATCTATCACATGGGTAAAGGGCTGAGCAGGGCTGTTCCTGGCAGTGTACTGAAGGCCCAGGCACGGCTGCATCTATCGCCTGGGTGAAGGGCTGAGCAGGGCTGCATCTGCCAGTGTCCTGAAGGCCCAGGCACGGCTGCATCTATCGCATGGGTGAAGGGCAGAGCAGGGCTGTTCCTGCCAGTGTGCTGAAGGCACAGGCACAGCTGCATCTATCGCATGGGTGAAGGGCTGAGCGGGGCTGGTCCTGCCAGTGCGCTGAAAGCCCAGGTGCAGCTGCATCTATCGCATGGGTGAAGGGCTGAGCGGGGCTGTTCCTGCCAGTGCGCTGAAGGCCCAGGCAGGGCTGCATCTATCGCATGGGTAAAGGGCTGAGCAGGGCTGTTCCTGCCAGTGTGCTGAAGGCCCATGCACAGCTGCATCTATCGCATGGGTGAAGGGCTGAGCGGGGCTGTTCCTGCCAGTGTGCTGAAGGCCCAGGCGCAGCTACATCTATCACATGGGTAAAGGGCTGAGCAGGGCTGTTCCTGCTAGTGTGCTGAAGGCCCAGGCGCAGCTGCATCTATCGCATGGGTGAAGGGCTGAGCAGGGCTGTTTCTGCCAGTGTGCTGAAGGCCCATGCACAGCCTCATCTATCGCATTGGTGAAGGGCTGAGCAGGGCTGCATCTGCCAGTGTTCTGAAGGCCCAGGCACGGCTGCATCTATCGCATGGGTGAAGGGCTGAGCAGGGCTTTTCCTGCCAGTGTGCTGAAGGCCCAGGCACAGCTGCATCTATCGCATGGGTGAAGGGCTGAGCAGGGCTGCTCCTGCCAGTGTCCTGAAGGCCCATGCACAGCTGCATCCATCGCATGGGTGAAGGGCAGAGCAGGGCTGTTCCTACCAGTGTCCTGAAGGCCCATGCACAGCTGCATCCATCGCATGGGTGAAGGGCAGAGCAGGGCTGTTCCTACCAGTGTCCTGAAGGCCCATGCACAGCTGCATCTATCGCATGGGTAATGGGCTGAGCAGGGCTGTTCCAGCCAGTGTGCTGAAGGCCTAGGCACAGCTGCATCTATCTCATGGGTGAAGGGCAGAGCAGGGGTGTTCCTGCCAGTGTCCTGAAGGCCCAGGCACAGCTGCATCTATCGCATGGGTGAAGGGCTGAGCAGGGCTGTTGCTGCCAGTGTGCTGAAGGCCCAGGCACAGCTGCATCTATCGCATGGGTGAAGGGCAGAGCAGGGCTGTTCCTGCCAATGTGCTGAAGGACTACGTGCATCTGCATCTATCGGATGGGTGAAGGGCTGAGCAGGGCTGCTCCTGCCAGTGTCCTGAAGGCCCATGCACAGCTGCATCCATCGCATGGGTGAAGGGCAGAGCAGGGCTGTTCCTACCAGTGTCCTGAAGGCCCATGCACAGCTGCATCTATCGCATGGGTAATGGGCTGAGCAGGGCTGTTCCTGCCAGTGTCCTGAAGGCCCATGCACAGCTGCATCCATCGCATGGGTGAAGGGCAGAGCAGGGCTGTTCCTACCAGTGTCCTGAAGGCCCATGCACAGCTGCATCTATCGCATGGGTAATGGGCTGAGCAGGGCTGTTCCTGCCAGTGTCCTGAAGGCCCATGCACAGCTGCATCCATCGCATGGGTGAAGGGCAGAGGAGGGCTGTTCCTACCAGTGTCCTGAAGGCCCATGCACAGCTGCATCTATCGCATGGGTGAAGGGCTGAGCAGGGCTGTTCCTGCCAGTGTGCTGAATGCCCAGGCGCAGCTGCATCTATCGCATGGGTGAAAGGCTGAGTGTTATATCCGGTAAATAAAGATGAAAGACTCCTCGTAGTAGAGTTCAAGTAGAGTATTTATTCTTGGGATTAGATGGTCAGGTACAGCATTCAAGTAGAAATGTAATCTGGTAAGAAACCCCACCAAGAGCAGGTACCTTCCTGCTCAGCCTCCAGATAACTGACAAATATCATTGAACATCAACAGGTGGAACTGTATGACATCACAGAGACATGACATAGACAAGTAGAGACTGACACAAAGGAAGGACAAGGTAATAGGAAAGCAGAATACAACACCCCTCCCCTTAACCGAAAAAGATGTAAAGACGAGAGCACAAAGAGAAGGAGAAAAAGTACGACAGAACATAAAACAAACACATGCATACACACCCACTACACAACGTTGGAGAGAAAAAGGGCGAAAATACAAAATGGGTGTGGGTACAAAAATCGTACCAACACAATCAAAAAGTAATAAGTGTGAGAAAACAGAACTCACATTAAATGAAAATGAAGGAAAATTCATTAATAACTAAGAATATGGAACTGAACACCTCACAGGATAAAGAGCAAAAATATAGTTCAGTACCGTAGATAGAAAATGAAATTTCAACTCCTCTAACAAAATAAAGCACAATAAAAGTGAGCCCCTGCGGCTCCTCACAGCAAGTATTTGAACTCCTCTAAAATAGAGCACATAAAGTGGTTCATTTAAATTGACAATAAACTGAGCCCCTGCGGCTCCTCACAGCAAGTATTTGAACTCCTCTAAAATAGAGCACATAAAGTGGTTCATCTGGAATGACAATAAACTGAGCCCCTGCGGCTCCTCACAGCAAGTATTTGAACTCCTCTAAAATAGAGCACATAAAGTTGTTCATCTGGAATGACAATAAAACTGAGCCCTTACGGCTCCTCAAAGCATGCACATGAACTCCTCTAACATAATAGAGCACTTATAGGTGGTTCACATGAAACAAGAACTAACAACTGAACATCACTAAAGCTCATCAACAATAGGCAAGAAAAGAATGGAGCACCTAAGGCTCCTCACTGTAAGCATGTGGAACACTAAAACTGAACACCTCTAAATAATTAGAGCACTTCCATGGTTCATCAAAATTTTAGCACAAATAAAACTGAACATGAACAAAAGTGAGCACACCACGGCTCTTCAACTTTAAACTTAACAAGAATGGAGTTCCTCAACGAAGTTTTTGCACGGATATGGCTCCTCACAACAAAACTTGAAGAATTCATCAGCACGCATAGTTTCTTCCTATCGTTCTTACTTTCATTTGAAACATTAAATCCTTCAACAAATAAACCCCCATAAGATCCAGGTTCCAGTAAACTAAATAAAAATATGGAATGGAGCACCTCAATATGTACATATTGAGCATCAAAAAAAGGCTCCCCACTTCGAAGAAGGAATTGTACTGACGTATGAAATGGTCATCATAAAGCATCACTTAATAGATAATCAATAACAATAAATTTTAAACAAAGTTGACAAAAATTCAAACATAAGAAAATAAAATAATAAATGTAGTCACCGTTGTCTATGGAGGAAACTTCTGGCATAATGATCGGCACATGAGGAGACTCCATAAGGACGTTGTGCTTTCTAAGTTCTGCCGTTTGCTCTTTCATATAAAGCGTGACTTTCAAGAAATCCGAGAAACAGTACCTTCAGTGAAGATTCTTCAATCAGCTTTATCAACACAAACACGCACCGAACCTTGAAGAATACAGCGTGGTTGGCAAAGTGTAATCAATATACTCCGTGACATACTTCTCTGGATGGTAGACAGGAACTACCAACCACAAAATGGTGGCACGTATTCTGACGCTGAGCCGGGTGGCTCGCAGCGCGCCAGAACTGCAAAGCGTCAATAAACAGCACAGGATGAACTTCACGCGTCCAAGGAAGTCCCACAGCGTCATAGAGAAGGCACAGCACAAGAATGCTAACAGGTACAGTGCACAAGCTTTGTTTGTAGTTTGAATTATAACAAAACAGTTCAAACCGCCCCCATAGCAGAAGCGCGTTCATGTCAATTTGGGAAATGACAAATGTCCTCAAGTACATGGAGACAGCTTCCTCACTTACGGGGTTGCAGAAAGAAGTATGGTATTCAGTTCTCCCCACACAAGAGTAGAATTCCATCAATAAGGCAGATTCACAAAACGGGACAATGACAGCAAAAGGAGTGTACGTAGGACTGATTATCAAAGAGTCAATAGTGGAATTGCACTCCATTCATAGTACTCGAAAAGTGGCACTCATAACACTCCAACAGTTCTGATGGCAGCACGCTAACTTCAAATATCCACCTACTAAACTAAACCTCCAACTTGTAGGCAGACTTTTAGCATGCTCCAAATCACATACAAACGCTCAACCTACTTTGGCAGGTTGTCAGATGTTACCGACACCGGTGGGGCGAAGAGAGCGTTGAGCAAAAGGTTCAGTTAGTTTCTTCTAGTTTCTTTAGCGGTTTCTTCTTTTGATCACGTGTGGTTTCTTTCCTTAAATCGTCGCCATTGTTATATCCGGTAAATAAAGATGAAAGACTCCTCGTAGTAGAGTTCAAGTAGAGTATTTATTCTTGGGATTAGATGGTCAGGTACAGCATTCAAGTAGAAATGTAATCTGGTAAGAAACCCCACCGGAGCAGGTACCTTCCTGCTCAGCCTCCAGATAACTGACAAATATCATTGATCATCAACAGGTGGAACTGTATGACATCACAGAGACATGACATAGACAAGTAGAGACTGACACAAAGGAAGGACAAGGTAATAGGAAAGCAGAATACAACACTGAGCGGGGCTGTTCCTGCCAGTGTGCTGAATGCCCAGGAGCAGCTGCATCTATCGCATGGGTGAAAGGCTGAGCGGGGCTGTTCCAACCAGTGTGCTGAATGCCCAGGCGCAGCTGCATCTATCGCATGGGTGAAGGGCTGAGCGGGGCTGTTCCTGCCAGTGTGCTGAAGGCCCAGGCGCAGCTGCATCTATCGCATGGTTGAAGGGCTGAGCAGGGCTGTTCCTGCCAGTGTGCTGAAGGCCCAGGCAGGGCTGCATCTATCGCATGGGTGAAGGGCTGAGCAGGGCTGCATCTGCCAGTGTGCTAAAGGCCCAGGCACAGCTGCATCTATCGCATGGGTGAAGGGCTAAGCAGGGCTGTTCCTGCTAGTGTGCTGAAGGCCCAGGCGCAGCTGCATCTATCGCATGGGTGAAGGGCTGAGCAGGGCTGTTTCTGCCAGTGTGCTGAAGGCCCACGCACAGACACATCTATCGCATTGGTGAAGGGCTGAGCAGGGCTGCATCTGCCAGTGTTCTGAAGGCCCAGGCACGGCTGCATCTATCGCATGGGTGAAGGGCTGAGCAGGGCTTTTCCTGCCAGTGTGCTGAAGGCCCAGGCACAGCTGCATCTATCGCATGGGTGAAGGGCTGAGCAGGGCTGCTCCTGCCAGTGTCCTGAAGGCCCATGCACAGCTGCATCCATCGCATGGGTGAAGGGCAGAGCAGGGCTGTTCCTACCAGTGTCCTGAAGGCCCATGCACAGCTGCATCTATCGCATGGGTAATGGGCTGAGCAGGGCTGTTCCAGCCAGTGTGCTGAAGGCCCAGGCGCAGCTGCATCTATCGCATGGGTGAAGGGCTGAGCGGGGCTGTTCCAGCCAGTGTGCTGAAGGCCCAGGCGCAGCTGCATCTATCGCATGGGTGAAGGGCTGAGCGGGGCTGTTCCAGCCAGTGTGCTGAAGGCCCAGGCGCAGCTGCATCTATCGCATGGGTGAAGGGCTGAGCAGGGCTGTTCCTGCCAGCGTGCTGAAGGCCCACCCGTAGGTCCATCTATCGCATGGGTGAAGGGCTGAGCAGGGCTGTTCCTGCCAGATTGCTGAAGGCCCAGGCGCAGCTGCATCTATCGCATGGGTGAAGGGCTGAGCAGGGCTGCATCTGCCAGTGCGCGCTGAAGGCCCAGCCGCAGCTGCATCTATTGCATGGGTGAAGGGCTGAGCAGGGCTGTTCCTGCCAGTGCGCTGAAGGCCCAGGCGCAGCTCCATCTGTCGCATGGGTGAAGGGCTGAGCAGGGCTGTTCCTGCCAGTGTGCTGAAGGCCCAGCGCAGCTGCATCTATTGCATGGGTGCAGGGCAAAGCAGGGCTGTTCCTGCCAGTGTGCTGAAGGCCCAGGCACGGCTGCATCTATCGCATGGGTGAAGGTCTGAGCAGGGCTGTTCCTGCCAGTGTGCTGAAGGCCCAGGCACAGCTGCATCTGTCGCATGGGTGAAGGGCTGAGGGGGGCTGTTCCTGCCAGTGTGCTGAAGGCCCACGCGCAGCTGGATGTATCGCATCGGTGAAGGGCTGAGCAGGGCTGTTCCTGCCAGTGTGCTGAAGGCCCACCCGCAGGTCCATCTATCGCATGGGTGAAGGGCTGAGCAGGGCTGTTCCTGCCAGATTGCTGAATGCCCAGGCGCAGCTGCATCTATCGCATGGGTGAAGGGCTGAGCAGGGCTGTTCCTGCCAGATTGCTGAAGGCCCAGGCGCAGCTGCATCTATTGCATGGGTGAAGGGCTGAGCAGGGCTGCATCTGCCAGTGCGCGCTGAAGGCCCAGCCGCAGCTGCATCTATTGCATGGGTGAAGGGCTGAGCAGGGCTGTTCCTGCCAGTGCGCTGAAGGCCCAGGCGCAGCTGCATCTATCGCATGGGTGAAGGGCTGAGCAGGGTTGTTCCTGCGAGTGTGCTGAAGGCCCAGGCGCAGCTGCATGTATCGCATGGGTGAAGAGCAGAGCAGGGCTGTTCCTGCCAGTGTACTGAAGGCCCAGGCACAGCTGCATCTATTGCATGGGTGAAGGGCTGAGCAGGGCTGCATCTGCCAGTGCACTGAAGGCCCAGGCACAGCTGCATCTATCGCATGGGTGAAGGGCTGAGGGGGCTGTTCCTGCCAGTGTGCTGAAGGCCCAGGCGCAGCTTCATCTGTCGCATGGGTGAAGGGCTGAGCAGGGCTGTTCCTGCCAGTGTGCCGAAGGCCCAGGCGCAGCTGCATCTATCGCATGGGTGCAGGGCAAAGCTGGGCTGTTCCTGCCAGTGTGCTGAAGGCCCAGGCACAGCTGCATCTATCGCATGGGTGAAGGGCTGAGCAGGGCTGTTCCTGCCAGTGTGCTGAAGGCCCAGGCACAGCTGCATCTATCGCATGGGTGAAGGGCAGAGCAGGGCTGTTCCTGCCAGTGTCCTGAAGGCCCAGGCACAGCTGCATCTATCGCATGGGTGAAGGGCAGAGCAGGGCTGTTCCTGCCAGTGTCCTGAAGGCCCAGGCACAGCTGCATCTATCGCATGGGTGAAGGGCTGAGCATGGCTGCATCTGCCAGTGCACTGAAGGCCCAGGCACAGCTGCATCTATCGCATGGGTGAAGGGCTGAGGGGGGCTGTTCCTGCCAGTGTGCTGAAGGTCCAGGCGCAGCTCCATCTGTCGCATGGGTGAAGGGCTGAGCAGGGCTGTTCCTGTCAGTGTGCCGAAGGCCCAGGCGCAGCTGCATCTATCGCATGGGTGAAGGGCAGAGCAGGGCTGTTCCTGCCAGTGTGCTGAAGGCCTAGGCACAGCCGCATCTATCGCATGGGTGAAGGGCGGAGCAGGGCTGTTCCTGCCAGTGTCCTGAAGGCCCAGGCACAGCTGCACCTATCGCATGGGTGAAGGGCTGAGCATGGCTGCATCTGCCAGTGCACTGAAGGCCCAGGCACAGCTGCATCTATTGCATGGGTGAAGGGCTGAGCAGGGCTGTTGCTGCCAGTGTACTGAAGGCCCAGGCACGGCTGCATCTATCGCATGGGTGAAGGGCAGAGCAGGGCTGTTCCTGCCAATGTGCTGAAGGCCCAGGCATAGCTGCATCTATCGCATGGGTGAAGGGCTGAGCAGGGCTGTTCCTGCCAGTGTACTGAAGGCCAAGGCACGGCTGCATCTATCGCATGGGTGAAGGTCTGAGCAGGGCTGTTCCTGCCAGTGTGCTGAAGGCCCAGGCACAGCTGCATCTGTCGCATGGGTGAAGGGCTGAGGGGGCTGTTCCTGCCAGTGTGCTGAAGGCCCACGCGCAGCTGGATGTATCGCATCGGTGAAGGGCTGAGCAGGGCTGTTCCTGCCAGTGTGCTGAAGGCCCACCCGCAGGTCCATCTATCGCATGGGTGAAGGGCTGAGCAGGGCTGTTCCTGCCAGATTGCTGAATGCCCAGGCGCAGCTGCATCTATCGCATGGGTGAAGGGCTGAGCAGGGCTGTTCCTGCCAGATTGCTGAAGGCCCAGGCGCAGCTGCATCTATTGCATGGGTGAAGGGCTGAGCAGGGCTGCATCTGCCAGTGCGCGCTGAAGGCCCAGCCGCAGCTGCATCTATTGCATGGGTGAAGGGCTGAGCAGGGCTGTTCCTGCCAGTGCGCTGAAGGCCCAGGCGCAGCTGCATCTATCGCATGGGTGAAGGGCTGAGCAGGGTTGTTCCTGCGAGTGTGCTGAAGGCCCAGGCGCAGCTGCATGTATCGCATGGGTGAAGAGCAGAGCAGGGCTGTTCCTGCCAGTGTACTGAAGGCCCAGGCACAGCTGCATCTATTGCATGGGTGAAGGGCTGAGCAGGGCTGCATCTGCCAGTGCACTGAAGGCCCAGGCACAGCTGCATCTATCGCATGGGTGAAGGGCTGAGGGGGCTGTTCCTGCCAGTGTGCTGAAGGCCCAGGCGCAGCTCCATCTGTCGCATGGGTGAAGGGCTGAGCAGGGCTGTTCCTGCCAGTGTGCCGAAGGCCCAGGCGCAGCTGCATCTATCGCATGGGTGCAGGGCAAAGCTGGGCTGTTCCTGCCAGTGTGCTGAAGGCCCAGGCACAGCTGCATCTATCGCATGGGTGAAGGGCTGAGCAGGGCTGTTCCTGCCAGTGTGCTGAAGGCCCAGGCACAGCTGCATCTATCGCATGGGTGAAGGGCAGAGCAGGGCTGTTCCTGCCAGTGTCCTGAAGGCCCAGGCACAGCTGCATCTATCGCATGGGTGAAGGGCAGAGCAGGGCTGTTCCTGCCAGTGTCCTGAAGGCCCAGGCACAGCTGCATCTATCGCATGGGTGAAGGGCTGAGCATGGCTGCATCTGCCAGTGCACTGAAGGCCCAGGCACAGCTGCATCTATCGCATGGGTGAAGGGCTGAGGGGGCTGTTCCTGCCAGTGTGCTGAAGGCCCAGGCGCAGCTCCATCTGTCGCATGGGTGAAGGGCTGAGCAGGGCTGTTCCTGTCAGTGTGCCGAAGGCCCAGGCGCAGCTGCATCTATCGCATGGGTGAAGGGCAGAGCAGGGCTGTTCCTGCCAGTGTACTGAAGGCCCAGGCACAGCTGCATCTATTGCATGGGTGAAGGGCTGAGCAGGGCTGCATCTGCCAGTGCACTGAAGGCCCAGGCACAGCTGCATCTATCGCATGGGTGAAGGGCTGAGGTGGGCTGTTCCTGCCAGTGTGCTGAAAGCCCAGGCGCAGCTCCATCTGTCGCATGGGTGAAGGGCTGAGCAGGGCTGTTCCCGCCAGTGATGCCGAAGGCCCAGGCGCAGCTGCATCTATCGCCTGGGTGCAGGGCAAAGCAGGGCTGTTCCTGCCAGTGTGCTGAAGGCCCAGGCACAGCTGCATCTATCGCATGGGTGAAGGGCTGAGCAGGGCTGTTCCTGCCAGTGTGCTGAAGGCCCAGGCACAGCTGCATCTATCGCATGGGTGAAGGGCAGAGCAGGGCTGTTCCTGCCAGTGTGCTGAAGGCCTAGGCACAGCTGCATCTATCGCATGGGTGAAGGGCAGAGCAGGGCTGTTCCTGCCAGTGTCCTGAAGGCCCAGGCACAGCTGCATCTTTCGCATGGGTGAAGGGCTGAGCATGGCTGCATCTGCCAGTGCACTGAAGGCCCAGGCACAGCTGCATCTATCGCATGGGTGAAGGGCAGAGCAGGGCTGTTCCTGCCAGTGTCCTGAAGGCCCAGGAACAGCTGCATCTATCGCATGGGTGAAGGGCTGAGCATGGCTGCATCTGCCAGTGCACTGAAGGCCCAGGCACAGCTGCATCTATCGCATGGGTGAAGGGCTGAGGGGGCTGTTCCTGCCAGTGTGCTGAAGGCCCAGGCGCAGCTCCATCTGTCGCATGGGTGAAGGGCTGAGCAGGGCTGTTCCTGCCAGTGTGCCGAAGGCCCAAGGCGCAGCTGCATCTATCGCATGGGTGAAGGGCAGAGCAGGGCTGTTCCTGCCAGTGTACTGAAGGCCCAGGCACAGCTGCATCTATTGCATGGGTGAAGTGCTGAGCAGGGCTGCATCTGCCAGTGCACTGAAGGCCCAGGCACAGCTGCATCTATCGCATGGGTGAAGGGCTGAGGTGGGCTGTTCCTGCCAGTGTGCTGAAGGCCCAGGCGCAGCTCCATCTGTCGCATGGGTGAAGGGCTGAGCAGGACTGTTCCTGCCAGTGTGCCTAAGGCCCAGGCGCAGCTGCATCTATCGCATGGGTGCAGGGCAAAGCAGGGCTGTTCCTACCAGTGTGCTGATGGCCCAGGCACAGCTGCATCTATCGCATGGGTGAAGGGCTGAGCAGGGCTGTTCCTGCCAGTGCGCTGAAGGCCCAGGCACAGCTGCATCTATCGCATGGGTGAAGGGCAGAGCAGGGCTGTTCCTGCCAGTGTGCTGAAGGCCTAGGCACAGCTGCATCTATCGCATGGGTGAAGGGCATAGCAGGGCTGTTCCTGCCAGTGTCCTGAAGGCCCAGGCACAGCTGCATCTATCGCATGGGTGAAGGGCTGAGCATGGCTGCATCTGCCAGTGCACTGAAGGCCCAGGCACAGCTGCATCTATTGCATGGGTGAAGGGCTGAGCAGGGCTGTTGCTGCCAGTGTACTGAAGGCCCAGGCACGGCTGCATCTATCGCATGGGTGAAGGGCAGAGCAGGGCTGTTCCTGCCAATGTGCTGAAGGCCCAGGCATAGCTGCATCTATCGCATGGGTGAAGGGCTGAGCAGGGCTGTTCCTGCCAGTGTACTGAAGGCCAAGGCACGGCTGCATCTATCGCATGGGTGAAGGTCTGAGCAGGGCTGTTCCTGCCAGTGTGCTGAAGGCCCAGGCACAGCTGCATCTGTCGCATGGTTGAAGGGCTGAGGGGGGCTGTTCCTGCCAGTGTGCTGAAGGCCCACGCGCAGCTGGATGTATCGCATGGGTGAAGGGCTGAGCAGGGCTGTTCCTGCCAGTGTGCTGAAGGCCCACCCGCAGGTCCATCTATCGCATGGGTGAAGGGCTGAGCAGGGCTGTTCCTGCCAGATTGCTGAATGCCCAGGCGCAGCTGCATCTATCGCATGGGTGAAGGGCTGAGCAGGGCTGTTCCTGCCAGATTGCTGAAGGCCCAGGCGCAGCTGCATCTATTGCATGGCTGAAGGGCTGAGCAGGGCTGCATCTGCCAGTGCGCGCTGAAGGCCCAGCCGCAGCTGCATCTATTGCATGGGTGAAGGGCTGAGCAGGGCTGTTCCTGCCAGTGCGCTGAAGGCCCAGGCGCAGCTGCATCTATCGCATGGGTGAAGGGCTGAGCAGGGTTGTTCCTGCGAGTGTGCTGAAGGCCCAGGCGCAGCTGCATGTATCGCATGGGTGAAGGGCAGAGCAGGGCTGTTCCTGCCAGTGTACTGAAGGCCCAGGCACAGCTGCATCTATCGCATGGGTGAAGGGCTGAGCAGGGCTGTTCCTGCCAGATTGCTGAAGGCCCAGGCGCAGCTGCATCTATTGCATGGGTGAAGGGCTGAGCAGGGCTGCATCTGCCAGTGCACTGAAGGCCCAGGCACAGCTGCATCTATCGCATGGGTGAAGGGCTGAGGGGGCTGTTCCTGCCAGTGTGCTGAAGGCCCAGGCGCAGCTCCATCTGTCGCATGGGTGAAGGGCTGAGCAGGGCTGTTCCTGCCAGTGTGCCGAAGGCCCAGGCGCAGCTGCATCTATCGCATGGGTGCAGGGCAAAGCTGGGCTGTTCCTGCCAGTGTGCTGAAGGCCCAGGCACAGCTGCATCTATCGCATGGGTGAAGGGCTGAGCAGGGCTGTTCCTGCCAGTGTGCTGAAGGCCCAGGCACAGCTGCATCTATCGCATGGGTGAAGGGCAGAGCAGGGCTGTTCCTGCCAGTGTGCTGAAGGCCCAGGCACAGCTGCATCTATCGCATGGGTGAAGGGCAGAGCAGGGCTGTTCCTGCCAGTGTCCTGAAGGCCCAGGCACAGCTGCATCTATCGCATGGGTGAAGGGCTGAGCATGGCTGCATCTGCCAGTGCACTGAAGGCCCAGGCACAGCTGCATCTATCGCATGGGTGAAGGGCTGAGGGGGCTGTTCCTGCCAGTGTGCTGAAGGCCCAGGCGCAGCTCCATCTGTCGCATGGGTGAAGGGCTGAGCAGGGCTGTTCCTGCCAGTGTGCCGAAGGCCCAGGCGCAGCTGCATCTATCGCATGGGTGAAGGGCAGAGCAGGGCTGTTCCTGCCAGTGTACTGAAGGCCCAGGCACAGCTGCATCTATTGCATGGGTGAAGGGCTGAGCAGGGCTGCATCTGCCAGTGCACTGAAGGCCCAGGCACAGCTGCATCTATCGCATGGGTGAAGGGCTGAGGTGGGCTGTTCCTGCCAGTGTGCTGAAAGCCCAGGCGCAGCTCCATCTGTCGCATGGGTGAAGGGCTGAGCAGGGCTGTTCCTGCCAGTGTGCCGAAGGCCCAGGCGCAGCTGCATCTATCGCATGGGTGCAGGGCTGTTCCTGCCAGTGTGCTGAAGGCCCAGGCACAGCTGCATCTATCGCATGGGTGAAGGGCTGAGCAGGGCTGTTCCTGCCAGTGTGCTGAAGGCCCAGGCACAGCTGCATCTATCGCATGGGTGAAGGGCAGAGCAGGGCTGTTCCTGCCAGTGTGCTGAAGGCCCAGGCACAGCTGCATCTATCGCATGGGTGAAGGGCAGAGCAGGGCTGTTCCTGCCAGTGTCCTGAATGCCCAGGCACAGCTGCATCTATCGCATGGGTGAAGTGCTGAGCATGGCTGCATCTGCCAGTGCACTGAAGGCCCAGGCACAGCTGCATCTATCGCATGGGTGAAGGGCAGAGCAGGGCTGTTCCTGCCAGTGTCCTGAAGGCCCAGGCACAGCTGCATCTATCGCATGGGTGAAGGGCTGAGCATGGCTGCATCTGCCAGTGCACTGAAGGCCCAGGCACAGCTGCATCTATCGCATGGGTGAAGGGCTGAGGGGGCTGTTCCTGCCAGTGTGCTGAAGGCCCAGGCGCAGCTCCATCTGTCGCATGGGTGAAGGGCTGAGCAGGGCTGTTCCTGCCAGTGTGCCGAAGGCCCAGGCGCAGCTGCATCTATCGCATGGGTGAAGGGCAGAGCAGGGCTGTTCCTGCCAGTGTACTGAAGGCCCAGGCACAGCTGCATCTATTGCATAGGTGAAGGGCTGAGCAGGGCTGCATCTGCCAGTGCACTGAAGGCCCAGGCACAGCTGCATCTATCGCATGGGTGAAGGGCTGAGGTGGGCTGTTCCTGCCAGTGTGCTGAAGGCCCAGGCGCAGCTCCATCTGTCGCATGGGTGAAGGGCTAAGCAGGACTGTTCCTGCCAGTGTGCCGAAGGCCCAGGCGCAGCTGCATCTATCGCATGGGTGCAGGGCAAAGCAGGGCTGTTCCTACCAGTGTGCTGAAGGCCCAGGCACAGCTGCATCTATCGCATGGGTGAAGGGCTGAGCAGGGCTGTTCCTGCCAGTGTGCTGAAGGCCCAGGCACAGCTGCATCTATCGCATGGGTGAAGGGCAGAGCAGGGTTGTTCCTGCCAGTGTGCTGAAGGCCTAGGCACAGCTGCATCTATCTCATGGGTGAAGGGCAGAGCAGGGGTGTTCCTGCCAGTGTCCTGAAGGCCCAGGCACAGCTGCATCTATCGCATGGGTGAAGGGCTGAGCAGGGCTGTTGCTGCCAGTGTGCTGAAGGCCCAGGCACAGCTGCATCTATCGCATGGGTGAAGGGCAGAGCAGGGCTGTTCCTGCCAATGTGCTGAAGGACCACGTGCATCTGCATCTATCGGATGGGTGAAGGGCTGAGCAGGGCTGCTCCTGCCAGTGTCCTAAAGGCCCATGCACAGCTGCATCCATCGCATGGGTGAAGGGCAGAGCAGGGCTGTTCCTACCAGTGTCCTGAAGGCCCATGCACAGCTGCATCTATCGCATGGGTAATGGGCTGAGCAGGGCTGTTCCTGCCAGTGTCCTGAAGGCCCATGCACAGCTGCATCCATCGCATGGGTGAAGGGCAGAGCAGGGCTGTTCCTACCAGTGTCCTGAAGGCCCATGCACAGCTGCATCTATCGCATGGGTAATGGGCTGAGCAGGGCTGTTCCAGCCAGTGTGCTGAAGGCCCAGGCACGGCTGCATCTATCGCATGGGTGAAGGGCTGAGCAGGGCTGTTCCTGCCAGTGTGCTGAATGCCCAGGCGCAGCTGCATCTATCGCATGGGTGAAAGGCTGAGTGTTATATCCGGTAAATAAAGATGAAAGACTCCTCGTAGTAGAGTTCAAGTAGAGTATTTATTCTTGGGATTAGATGGTCAGGTACAGCATTCAAGTAGAAATGTAATCTGGTAAGAAACCCCACCGGGAGCAGGTACCTTCCTGTTCAGCCTCCAGATAACTGACAAATATCATTGAACATCAACAGGTGGAACTGTATGACATCACAGAGACATGACATAGACAAGTAGAGACTGACACAAAGGAAGGACAAGGTAATAGGAAAGCAGAATACAACACCCCTCCCCTTAACCGAAAAAGATGTAAAGACGAGAGCACAAAGAGAAGGAGAAAAAGTACGACAGAACATAAAACAAACACATGCATACACACCCACTACACAACGTTGGAGAGAAAAAGGGCGAAAATACAAAATGGGTGTGGGTACAAAAATCGTACCAACACAATCAAAAAGTAATAAGTGTGAGAAAACAGAACTCACATTAAATGAAAATGAAGGAAAATTCATTAATAACTAAGAATATGGAACTGAACACCTCACAGGATAAAGAGCAAAAATATAGTTCAGTACCGTAGATAGAAAATGAAATTTCAACTCCTCTAACAAAATAAAGCACAATAAAAGTGAGCCCCTGCGGCTCCTCACAGCAAGTATTTGAACTCCTCTAAAATAGAGCCCAATAAAGTGGTTCATTTAAATTGACAATAAACTGAGCCCCTGCGGCTCCTCACAGCAAGTATTTGAACTCCTCTAAAATAGAGCACATAAAGTTGTTCATCTGGAATGACAATAAAACTGAGCCCTTACGGCTCCTCAAAGCATGCACATGAACTCCTCTAACATAATAGAGCACTTATAGGTGGTTCACATGAAACAAGAACTAACAACTGAACATCACTAAAGCTCATCAACAATAGGCAAGAAAAGAATGGAGCACCTAAGGCTCCTCACTGTAAGCATGTGGAACACTAAAACTGAACACCTCTAAATAATTAGAGCACTTCCATGGTTCATCAAAATTTTAGCACAAATAAAACTGAACATGAACAAAAGTGAGCACACCACGGCTCTTCAACTTTAAACTTAACAAGAATGGAGTTCCTCAACGAAGTTTTTGCACGGATATGGCTCCTCACAACAAAACTTGAAGAATTCATCAGCACGCATAGTTTCTTCCTATCGTTCTTACTTTCATTTGAAACATTAAATCCTTCAACAAATAAACCCCCAAAAGATCCAGGTTCCAGTAAACTAAATAAAAATATGGAATGGAGCACCTCAATATGTACATATTGAGCATCAAAAAAAAAGGCTCCCCACTTCGAAGAAGGAATTGTACTGACGTATGAAATGGTCATCATAAAGCATCACTTAATAGATAATCAATAACAATAAATTTTAAACAAAGTTGACAAAAATTCAAACATAAGAAAATAAAATAATAAATGTAGTCACCGTTGTCTATGGAGGAAACTTCTGGCATGATGATCGGCACATGAGGAGACTCCATAAGGACGTTGTGCTTTCTAAGTTCTGCCGTTTGCTCTTTCATATAAAGCGTGACTTTCAAGAAATCCGAGAAACAGTACCTTCAGTGAAGATTCTTCAATCAGCTTTATCAACACAAACACGCACCGAACCTTGAAGAATACAGCGTGGTTGGCAAAGTGTAATCAATATACTCCGTGACATACTTCTCTGGATGGTAGACAGGAACTACCAACCACAAAATGGCGGCACGTATTCTGACGCTGAGCCGGGTGGCTCGCAGCGCGCCAGAACTGCAAAGCGTCAATAAACAGCACAGGATGAACTTCACGCGTCCAAGGAAGTCCCACAGCGTCATAGAGAAGGCACAGCACAAGAATGCTAACAGGTACAGTGCACAAGCTTTGTTTGTAGTTTGAATTATAACAAAACAGTTCAAACCGCCCCATAGCAGAAGCGCGTTCATGTCAATTTGGGAAATGACAAATGTCCTCAAGTACATGGAGACAGCTTCCTCACTTACGGGGTTGCAGAAAGAAGTATGGTATTCAGTTCTCCCCACACAAGAGTAGAATTCCATCAATAAGGCAGATTCACAAAACGGGACAATGACAGCAAAAGGAGTGTACGTAGGACTGATTATCAAAGAGTCAATAGTGGAATTGCACTCCATTCATAGTACTCGAAAAGTGGCACTCATAACACTCCAACAGTTCTGATGGCAGCACGCTAACTTCAAATATCCACCTACTAAACTAAACCTCCAACTTGTAGGCAGACTTTTAGCATGCTCCAAATCACATACAAACGCTCAACCTACTTTGGCAGGTTGTCAGATGTTACCGACACCGGTGGGGCGAAGAGAGCGTTGAGCAAAAGGTTCAGTTAGTTTCTTCTAGTTTCTTTAGCGGTTTCTTCTTTTGATCACGTGTGGTTTCTTTCCTTAAATCGTCGCCATTGTTATATCCGGTAAATAAAGATGAAAGACTCCTCGTAGTAGAGTTCAAGTAGAGTATTTATTCTTGGGATTAGATGGTCAGGTACAGCATTCAAGTAGAAATGTAATCTGGTAAGAAACCCCACCGGGAGCAGGTACCTTCCTGCTCAGCCTCCAGATAACTGACAAATATCATTGATCATCAACAGGTGGAACTGTATGACATCACAGAGACATGACATAGACAAGTAGAGACTGACACAAAGGAAGGACAAGGTAATAGGAAAGCAGAATACAACACTGAACGGGGCTGTTCCTGCCAGTGTGCTGAATGCCCAGGCAGCAGCTGCATCTATCGCATGGGTGAAAGGCTGAGCGGGGCTGTTCCAACCAGTGTGCTGAATGCCCAGGCGCAGCTGCATCTATCGCATGGGTGAAGGGCTGAGCGGGGCTGTTCCTGCCAGTGTGCTGAAGGCCCAGGCGCAGCTGCATCTATCGCATGGTTGAAGGGCTGAGCAGGGCTGTTCCTGCCAGTGTGCTGAAGGCCCAGGCAGGGCTGCATCTATCGCATGGGTGAAGGGCTGAGCAGGGCTGCATCTGCCAGTGTGCTAAAGGCCCAGGCACAGCTGCATCTATCGCATGGGTGAAGGGCTAAGCAGGGCTGTTCCTGCTAGTGTGCTGAAGGCCCAGGCGCAGCTGCATCTATCGCATGGGTGAAGGGCTGAGCAGGGCTGTTTCTGCCAGTGTGCTGAAGGCCCACGCACAGACACATCTATCGCATTGGTGAAGGGCTGAGCAGGGCTGCATCTGCCAGTGTTCTGAAGGCCCAGGCACGGCTGCATCTATCGCATGGGTGAAGGGCTGAGCAGGGCTTTTTCCTGCCAGTGTGCTGAAGGCCCAGGCACAGCTGCATCTATCGCATGGGTGAAGGGCTGAGCAGGGCTGCTCCTGCCAGTGTCCTGAAGGCCCATGCACAGCTGCATCCATCGCATGGGTGAAGGGCAGAGCAGGGCTGTTCCTACCAGTGTCCTGAAGGCCCATGCACAGCTGCATCTATCGCATGGGTAATGGGCTGAGCAGGGCTGTTCCAGCCAGTGTGCTGAAGGCCCAGGCGCAGCTGCATCTATCGCATGGGTGAAGGGCTGAGCGGGGCTGTTCCAGCCAGTGTGCTGAAGGCCCAGGCGCAGCTGCATCTATCGCATGGGTGAAGGGCTGAGCGGGGCTGTTCCAGCCAGTGTGCTGAAGGCCCAGGCGCAGCTGCATCTATCGCATGGGTGAAGGGCTGAGCAGGGCTGTTCCTGCCAGCGTGCTGAAGGCCCACCCGCAGGTCCATCTATCGCATGGGTGAAGGGCTGAGCAGGGCTGTTCCTGCCAGATTGCTGAAGGCCCAGGCGCAGCTGCAGCTATCGCATGGGTGAAGGGCTGAGCAGGGCTGTTCCTGCCAGATTGCTGAAGGCCCAGGCGCAGCTGCATCTATCGCATGGGTGAAGGGCTGAGCAGGGCTGCATCTGCCAGTGCGCGCTGAAGGCCCAGCCGCAGCTGCATCTATTGCATGGGTGAAGGGCTGAGCAGGGCTGTTCCTGCCAGTGCGCTGAAGGCCCAGGCGCAGCTCCATCTGTCGCATGGGTGAAGGGCTGAGCAGGGCTGTTCCTGCCAGTGTGCTGAAGGCCCAGGCGCAGCTGCATCTATTGCATGGGTGCAGGGCAAAGCAGGGCTGTTCCTGCCAGTGTGCTGAAGGCCCAGGCACAGCTGCATCTATCGCATGGGTGAAGGGCTGAGCAGGGCTGTTCCTGCCAGTGTGCTGAAGGGCCAGGCACAGCTGCATCTATCGCATGGGTGAAGGGCTGAGCAGGGCTGTTACTGCCAGTGCGCTGAAGGCCCACACGCAGCTGCATCTATCGCATGGGTGAAGGGCTGAGCAGGGCTGTTCCTGCCAGTGCGCTGAAGGCCCAGGCACAGCTGCATCTATCGCATGGGTGAAGGGCAGAGCAGGGCTGTTCCTGCCAGTGTGCTGAAGGCCTAGGCACAGCCGCATCTATCGCATGGGTGAAGGGGCGGAGCAGGGCTGTTCCTGCCAGTGTCCTGAAGGCCCAGGCACAGCTGCACCTATCGCATGGGTGAAGGGCTGAGCATGGCTGCATCTGCCAGTGCACTGAAGGCCCAGGCACAGCTGCATCTATTGCATGGGTGAAGGGCTGAGCAGGGCTGTTGCTGCCAGTGTACTGAAGGCCCAGGCACGGCTGCATCTATCGCATGGGTGAAGGGCAGAGCAGGGCTGTTCCTGCCAATGTGCTGAAGGCCCAGGCATAGCTGCATCTATTGCATGGGTGAAGGGCTGAGCAGGGCTGTTCCTGCCAGTGTACTGAAGGCCAAGGCACGGCTGCATCTATCGCATGGGTGAAGGTCTGAGCAGGGCTGTTCCTGCCAGTGTGCTGAAGGCCCAGGCACAGCTGCATCTGTCGCATGGGTGAAGGGCTGAGGGGGCTGTTCCTGCCAGTGTGCTGAAGGCCCACGCGCAGCTGGATGTATCGCATCGGTGAAGGGCTGAGCAGGGCTGTTCCTGCCCGTGTGCTGAAGGCCCACCCGCAGGTCCATCTATCGCATGGGTGAAGGGCTGAGCAGGGCTGTTCCTGCCAGATTGCTGAATGCCCAGGCGCAGCTGCATCTATCGCATGGGTGAAGGGCTGAGCAGGGCTGTTCCTGCCAGATTGCTGAAGGCCCAGGCGCAGCTGCATCTATTGCATGGGTGAAGGGCTGAGCAGGGCTGCATCTGCCAGTGCGCGCTGAAGGCCCAGCCGCAGCTGCATCTATTGCATGGGTGAAGGGCTGAGCAGGGCTGTTCCTGCCAGTGCGCTGAAGGCCCAGGCGCAGCTGCATCTATCGCATGGGTGAAGGGCTGAGCAGGGTTGTTCCTGCGAGTGTGCTGAAGGCCCAGGCGCAGCTGCATGTATCGCATGGGTGAAGAGCAGAGCAGGGCTGTTCCTGCCAGTGTACTGAAGGCCCAGGCACAGCTGCATCTATTGCATGGGTGAAGGGCTGAGCAGGGCTGCATCTGCCAGTGCACTGAAGGCCCAGGCACAGCTGCATCTATCGCATGGGTGAAGGGCTGAGGGGGCTGTTCCTGCCAGTGTGCTGAAGGCCCAGGCGCAGCTTCATCTGTCGCATGGGTGAAGGGCTGAGCTGGGCTGTTCCTGCCAGTGTGCCGAAGGCCCAGGCGCAGCTGCATCTATCGCATGGGTGCAGGGCAAAGCTGGGCTGTTCCTGCCAGTGTGCTGAAGGCCCAGGCACAGCTGCATCTATCGCATGGGTGAAGGGCTGAGCAGGGCTGTTCCTGCCAGTGTGCTGAAGGCCCAGGCACAGCTGCATCTATCGCATGGGTGAAGGGCAGAGCAGGGCTGTTCCTGCCAGTGTCCTGAAGGCCCAGGCACAGCTGCATCTATCGCATGGGTGAAGGGCAGAGCAGGGCTGTTCCTGCCAGTGTCCTGAAGGCCCAGGCACAGCTGCATCTATCGCATGGGTGAAGGGCTGAGCATGGCTGCATCTGCCAGTGCACTGAAGGCCCAGGCACAGCTGCATCTATCGCATGGGTGAAGGGCTGAGGGGGGCTGTTCCTGCCAGTGTGCTGAAGGCCCAGGCGCAGCTCCATCTGTCGCATGGGTGAAGGGCTGAGCAGGGCTGTTCCTGTCAGTGTGCCGAAGGCCCAGGCGCAGCTGCATCTATCGCATGGGTGAAGGGCAGAGCAGGGCTGTTCCTGCCAGTGTGCTGAAGGCCCAGGCACAGCCGCATCTATCGCATGGGTGAAGGGCGGAGCAGGGCTGTTCCTGCCAGTGTCCTGAAGGCCCAGGCACAGCTGCACCTATCGCATGGGTGAAGGGCTGAGCATGGCTGCATCTGCCAGTGCACTGAAGGCCCAGGCACAGCTGCATCTATTGCATGGGTGAAGGGCTGAGCAGGGCTGTTGCTGCCAGTGTACTGAAGGCCCAGGCACGGCTGCATCTATCGCATGGGTGAAGGGCAGAGCAGGGCTGTTCCTGCCAATGTGCTGAAGGCCCAGGCATAGCTGCATCTATCGCATGGGTGAAGGGCTGAGCAGGGCTGTTCCTGCCAGTGTACTGAAGGCCAAGGCACGGCTGCATCTATCGCATGGGTGAAGGGCTGAGCAGGGCTGTTCCTGCCAGTGCGCTGAAGGCCCAGGCACAGCTGCATCTATCGCATGGGTGAAGGGCAGAGCAGGGCTGTTCCTGCCAGTGTGCTGAAGGCCTAGGCACAGCCGCATCTATCGCATGGGTGAAGGGCGGAGCAGGGCTGTTCCTGCCAGTGTCCTGAAGGCCCAGGCACAGCTGCACCTATCGCATGGGTGAAGGGCTGAGCATGGCTGCATCTGCCAGTGCACTGAAGGCCCAGGCACAGCTGCATCTATTGCATGGGTGAAGGGCTGAGCAGGGCTGTTGCTGCCAGTGTACTGAAGGCCCAGGCACGGCTGCATCTATCGCATGGGTGAAGGGCAGAGCAGGGCTGTTCCTGCCAATGTGCTGAAGGCCCAGGCATAGCTGCATCTATTGCATGGGTGAAGGGCTGAGCAGGGCTGTTCCTGCCAGTGTACTGAAGGCCAAGGCACGGCTGCATCTATCGCATGGGTGAAGGTCTGAGCAGGGCTGTTCCTGCCAGTGTGCTGAAGGCCCAGGCACAGCTGCATCTGTCGCATGGGTGAAGGGCTGAGGGGGCTGTTCCTGCCAGTGTGCTGAAGGCCCACGCGCAGCTGGATGTATCGCATCGGTGAAGGGCTGAGCAGGGCTGTTCCTGCCCGTGTGCTGAAGGCCCACCCGCAGGTCCATCTATCGCATGGGTGAAGGGCTGAGCAGGGCTGTTCCTGCCAGATTGCTGAATGCCCAGGCGCAGCTGCATCTATCGCATGGGTGAAGGGCTGAGCAGGGCTGTTCCTGCCAGATGTGCTGAAGGCCCAGGCGCAGCTGCATCTATTGCATGGGTGAAGGGCTGAGCAGGGCTGCATCTGCCAGTGCGCGCTGAAGGCCCAGCCGCAGCTGCATCTATTGCATGGGTGAAGGGCTGAGCAGGGCTGTTCCTGCCAGTGCGCTGAAGGCCCAGGCGCAGCTGCATCTATCGCATGGGTGAAGGGCTGAGCAGGGTTGTTCCTGCGAGTGTGCTGAAGGCCCAGGCGCAGCTGCATGTATCGCATGGGTGAAGAGCAGAGCAGGGCTGTTCCTGCCAGTGTACTGAAGGCCCAGGCACAGCTGCATCTATTGCATGGGTGAAGGGCTGAGCAGGGCTGCATCTGCCAGTGCACTGAAGGCCCAGGCACAGCTGCATCTATCGCATGGGTGAAGGGCTGAGGGGGCTGTTCCTGCCAGTGTGCTGAAGGCCCAGGCGCAGCTTCATCTGTCGCATGGGTGAAGGGCTGAGCTGGGCTGTTCCTGCCAGTGTGCCGAAGGCCCAGGCGCAGCTGCATCTATCGCATGGGTGCAGGGCAAAGCTGGGCTGTTCCTGCCAGTGTGCTGAAGGCCCAGGCACAGCTGCATCTATCGCATGGGTGAAGGGCTGAGCAGGGCTGTTCCTGCCAGTGTGCTGAAGGCCCAGGCACAGCTGCATCTATCGCATGGGTGAAGGGCAGAGCAGGGCTGTTCCTGCCAGTGTCCTGAAGGCCCAGGCACAGCTGCATCTATCGCATGGGTGAAGGGCTGAGCATGGCTGCATCCTGCCAGTGCACTGAAGGCCCAGGCACAGCTGCATCTATCGCATGGGTGAAGGGCTGAGCGGGGCTGTTCCTGCCAGTGTGCTGAAGGCCCAGGCGCAGCTCGCATCTGTCGCATGGGTGAAGGGCTGAGCAGGGCTGTTCCTGTCAGTGTGCCGAAGGCCCAGGCGCAGCTGCATCTATCGCATGGGTGAAGGGCAGAGCAGGGCTGTTCCTGCCAGTGTGCTGAAGGCCTAGGCACAGCCGCATCTATCGCATGGGTGAAGGGCGGAGCAGGGCTGTTCCTGCCAGTGTCCTGAAGGCCCAGGCACAGCTGCACCTATCGCATGGGTGAAGGGCTGAGCATGGCTGCATCTGCCAGTGCACTGAAGGCCCAGGCACAGCTGCATCTATTGCATGGGTGAAGGGCTGAGCAGGGCTGTTGCTGCCAGTGTACTGAAGGCCCAGGCACGGCTGCATCTATCGCATGGGTGAAGGGCAGAGCAGGGCTGTTCCTGCCAATGTGCTGAAGGCCCAGGCATAGCTGCATCTATCGCATGGGTGAAGGGCTGAGCAGGGCTGTTCCTGCCAGTGTACTGAAGGCCAAGGCACGGCTGCATCTATCGCATGGGTGAAGGTCTGAGCAGGGCTGTTCCTGCCAGTGTGCTGAAGGCCCAGGCACAGCTGCATCTGTCGCATGGGTGAAGGGCTGAGGGGGCTGTTCCTGCCAGTGTGCTGAAGGCCCACGCGCAGCTGGATGTATCGCATCGGTGAAGGGCTGAGCAGGGCTGTTCCTGCCAGTGTGCTGAAGGCCCACCCGCAGGTCCATCTATCGCATGGGTGAAGGGCTGAGCAGGGCTGTTCCTGCCAGATTGCTGAATGCCCAGGCGCAGCTGCATCTATCGCATGGGTGAAGGGCTGAGCAGGGCTGTTCCTGCCAGATTGCTGAAGGCCCAGGCGCAGCTGCATCTATTGCATGGGTGAAGGGCTGAGCAGGGTTGTTCCTGCGAGTGTGCTGAAGGCCCAGGCGCAGCTGCATGTATCGCATGGGTGAAGAGCAGAGCAGGGCTGCATCTGCCAGTGCGCGCTGAAGGCCCAGCCGCAGCTGCATCTATTGCATGGGTGCAGGGCTGTTCCTGCCAGTGCGCTGAAGGCCCAGGCGCAGCTGCATCTATCGCATGGGTGAAGGGCTGAGCAGGGTTGTTCCTGCGAGTGTGCTGAAGGCCCAGGCGCAGCTGCATGTATCGCATGGGTGAAGAGCAGAGCAGGGCTGTTCCTGCCAGTGTACTGAAGGCCCAGGCACAGCTGCATCTATTGCATGGGTGAAGGGCTGAGCAGGGCTGCATCTGCCAGTGCACTGAAGGCCCAGGCACAGCTGCATCTATCGCATGGGTGAAGGGCTGAGGGGGCTGTTCCTGCCAGTGTGCTGAAGGCCCAGGCGCAGCTCCATCTGTCGCATGGGTGAAGGGCTGAGCAGGGCTGTTCCTGCCAGTGTGCCGAAGGCCCAGGCGCAGCTGCATCTATCGCATGGGTGCAGGGCAAAGCTGGGCTGTTCCTGCCAGTGTGCTGAAGGCCCAGGCACAGCTGCATCTATCGCATGGGTGAAGGGCTGAGCAGGGCTGTTCCTGCCAGTGTGCTGAAGGCCCAGGCACAGCTGCATCTATCGCATGGTTGAAGGGCAGAGCAGGGCTGTTCCTGCCAGTGTCCTGAAGGCCCAGGCACAGCTGCATCTATCGCATGGGTGAAGGGCAGAGCAGGGCTGTTCCTGCCAGTGTCCTGAAGGCCCAGGCACAGCTGCATCTATCGCATGGGTGAAGGGCTGAGCATGGCTGCATCTGCCAGTGCACTGAAGGCCCAGGCACAGCTGCATCTATCGCATGGGTGAAGGGCTGAGGGGGCTGTTCCTGCCAGTGTGCTGAAGGCCCAGGCGCAGCTCCATCTGTCGCATGGGTGAAGGGCTGAGCAGGGCTGTTCCTGTCAGTGTGCCGAAGGCCCAGGCGCAGCTGCATCTATCGCATGGGTGAAGGGCAGAGCAGGGCTGTTCCTGCCAGTGTACTGAAGGCCCAGGCACAGCTGCATCTATTGCATGGGTGAAGGGCTGAGCAGGGCTGCATCTGCCAGTGCACTGAAGGCCCAGGCACAGCTGCATCTATCGCATGGGTGAAGGGCTGAGGTGGGCTGTTCCTGCCAGTGTGCTGAAAGCCCAGGCGCAGCTCCATCTGTCGCATGGGTGAAGGGCTGAGCAGGGCTGTTCCCGCCAGTGTGCCGAAGGCCCAGGCGCAGCTGCATCTATCGCCTGGGTGCAGGGCAAAGCAGGGCTGTTCCTGCCAGTGTGCTGAAGGCCCAGGCACAGCTGCATCTATCGCATGGGTGAAGGGCTGAGCAGGGCTGTTCCTGCCAGTGTGCTGAAGGCCCAGGCACAGCTGCATCTATCGCATGGGTGAAGGGCAGAGCAGGGCTGTTCCTGCCAGTGTGCTGAAGGCCTAGGCACAGCTGCATCTATCGCATGGGTGAAGGGCAGAGCAGGGCTGTTCCTGCCAGTGTCCTGAAGGCCCAGGCACAGCTGCATCTTTCGCATGGGTGAAGGGCTGAGCATGGCTGCATCTGCCAGTGCACTGAAGGCCCAGGCACAGCTGCATCTATCGCATGGGTGAAGGGCAGAGCAGGGCTGTTCCTGCCAGTGTCCTGAAGGCCCAGGAACAGCTGCATCTATCGCATGGGTGAAGGGCTGAGCATGGCTGCATCTGCCAGTGCACTGAAGGCCCAGGCACAGCTGCATCTATCGCATGGGTGAAGGGCTGAGGGGGCTGTTCCTGCCAGTGTGCTGAAGGCCCAGGCGCAGCTCCATCTGTCGCATGGGTGAAGGGCTGAGCAGGGCTGTTCCTGCCAGTGTGCCGAAGGCCCAGGCGCAGCTGCATCTATCGCATGGGTGAAGGGCAGAGCAGGGCTATTCCTGCCAGTGTACTGAAGGCCCAGGCACAGCTGCATCTATTGCATGGGTGAAGGGCTGAGCAGGGCTGCATCTGCCAGTGCACTGAAGGCCCAGGCACAGCTGCATCTATCGCATGGGTGAAGGGCTGAGGTGGGCTGTTCCTGCCAGTGTGCTGAAGGCCCAGGCGCAGCTCCATCTGTCGCATGGGTGAAGGGCTGAGCAGGACTGTTCCTGCCAGTGTGCCGAAGGCCCAGGCGCAGCTGCATCTATCGCATGGGTGCAGGGCAAAGCAGGGCTGTTCCTACCAGTGTGCTGATGGCCCAGGCACAGCTGCATCTATCGCATGGGTGAAGGGCTGAGCAGGGCTGTTCCTGCCAGTGCGCTGAAGGCCCAGGCACAGCTGCATCTATCGCATGGGTGAAGGGCAGAGCAGGGCTGTTCCTGCCAGTGTGCTGAAGGCCTAGGCACAGCTGCATCTATCGCATGGGTGAAGGGCAGAGCAGGGCTGTTCCTGCCAGTGTCCTGAAGGCCCAGGCACAGCTGCATCTATCGCATGGGTGAAGGGCTGAGCATGGCTGCATCTGCCAGTGCACTGAAGGCCCAGGCACAGCTGCATCTATTGCATGGGTGAAGGGCTGAGCAGGGCTGTTGCTGCCAGTGTACTGAAGGCCCAGGCACGGCTGCATCTATCGCATGGGTGAAGGGCAGAGCAGGGCTGTTCCTGCCAATGTGCTGAAGGCCCAGGCATAGCTGCATCTATCGCATGGGTGAAGGGCTGAGCAGGGCTGTTCCTGCCAGTGTACTGAAGGCCAAGGCACGGCTGCATCTATCGCAATGGGTGAAGGTCTGAGCAGGGCTGTTCCTGCCAGTGTGCTGAAGGCCCAGGCACAGCTGCATCTGTCGCATGGTTGAAGGGCTGAGGGGGCTGTTCCTGCCAGTGTGCTGAAGGCCCACGCGCAGCTGGATGTATCGCATGGGTGAAGGGCTGAGCAGGGCTGTTCCTGCCAGTGTGCTGAAGGCCCACCCGCAGGTCCATCTATCGCATGGGTGAAGGGCTGAGCAGGGCTGTTCCTGCCAGATTGCTGAATGCCCAGGCGCAGCTGCATCTATCGCATGGGTGAAGGGCTGAGCAGGGCTGTTCCTGCCAGATTGCTGAAGGCCCAGGCGCAGCTGCATCTATTGCATGGGTGAAGGGCTGAGCAGGGCTGCATCTGCCAGTGCGCGCTGAAGGCCCAGCCGCAGCTGCATCTATTGCATGGGTGAAGGGCTGAGCAGGGCTGTTCCTGCCAGTGCGCTGAAGGCCCAGGCGCAGCTGCATCTATCGCATGGGTGAAGGGCTGAGCAGGGTTGTTCCTGCGAGTGTGCTGAAGGCCCAGGCGCAGCTGCATGTATCGCATGGGTGAAGGGCAGAGCAGGGCTGTTCCTGCCAGTGTACTGAAGGCCCAGGCACAGCTGCATCTATTGCATGGGTGAAGGGCTGAGCAGGGCTGCATCTGCCAGTGCACTGAAGGCCCAGGCACAGCTGCATCTATCGCATGGGTGAAGGGCTGAGGGGGCTGTTCCTGCCAGTGTGCTGAAGGCCCAGGCGCAGCTCCATCTGTCGCATGGGTGAAGGGCTGAGCAGGGCTGTTCCTGCCAGTGTGCCGAAGGCCCAGGCGCAGCTGCATCTATCGCATGGGTGCAGGGCAAAGCTGGGCTGTTCCTGCCAGTGTGCTGAAGGCCCAGGCACAGCTGCATCTATCGCATGGGTGAAGGGCTGAGCAGGGCTGTTCCTGCCAGTGTGCTGAAGGCCCAGGCACAGCTGCATCTATCGCATGGGTGAAGGGCAGAGCAGGGCTGTTCCTGCCAGTGTGCTGAAGGCCCAGGCACAGCTGCATCTATCGCATGGGTGAAGGGCAGAGCAGGGCTGTTCCTGCCAGTGTCCTGAAGGCCCAGGCACAGCTGCATCTATCGCATGGGTGAAGGGCTGAGCATGGCTGCATCTGCCAGTGCACTGAAGGCCCAGGCACAGCTGCATCTATCGCATGGGTGAAGGGCTGAGGGGGCTGTTCCTGCCAGTGTGCTGAAGGCCCAGGCGCAGCTCCATCTGTCGCATGGGTGAAGGGCTGAGCAGGGCTGTTCCTGCCAGTGTGCCGAAGGCCCAGGCGCAGCTGCATCTATCGCATGGGTGCAGGGCAAAGCTGGGCTGTTCCTGCCAGTGTGCTGAAGGCCCAGGCACAGCTGCATCTATCGCATGGGTGAAGGGCTGAGCAGGGCTGTTCCTGCCAGTGTGCTGAAGGCCCAGGCACAGCTGCATCTATCGCATGGTTGAAGGGGCAGAGCAGGGCTGTTCCTGCCAGTGTCCTGAAGGCCCAGGCACAGCTGCATCTATCGCATGGGTGAAGGGCAGAGCAGGGCTGTTCCTGCCAGTGTCCTGAAGGCCCAGGCACAGCTGCATCTATCGCATGGGTGAAGGGCTGAGCATGGCTGCATCTGCCAGTGCACTGAAGGCCCAGGCACAGCTGCATCTATCGCATGGGTGAAGGGCTGAGGGGGGCTATTCCTGCCAGTGTGCTGAAGGCCCAGGCGCAGCTCCATCTGTCGCATGGGTGAAGGGCTGAGCAGGGCTGTTCCTGTCAGTGTGCCGAAGGCCCAGGCGCAGCTGCATCTATCGCATGGGTGAAGGGAAGAGCAGGGCTGTTCCTGCCAGTGTACTGAAGGCCCAGGCACAGCTGCATCTATTGCATGGGTGAAGGGCTGAGCAGGGCTGCATCTGCCAGTGCACTGAAGGCCCAGGCACAGCTGCATCTATCGCATGGGTGAAGGGCTGAGGTGGGCTGTTCCTGCCAGTGTGCTGAAAGCCCAGGCGCAGCTCCATCTGTCGCATGGGTGAAGGGCTGAGCAGGGCTGTTCCCGCCAGTGTGCCGAAGGCCCAGGCGCAGCTGCATCTATCGCCTGGGTGCAGGGCAAAGCAGGGCTGTTCCTGCCAGTGTGCTGAAGGCCCAGGCACAGCTGCATCTATCGCATGGGTGAAGGGCTGAGCAGGGCTGTTCCTGCCAGTGTGCTGAAGGCCCAGGCACAGCTGCATCTATCGCATGGGTGAAGGGCAGAGCAGGGCTGTTCCTGCCAGTGTGCTGAAGGCCTAGGCACAGCTGCATCTATCGCATGGGTGAAGGGCAGAGCAGGGCTGTTCCTGCCAGTGTCCTGAAGGCCCAGGCACAGCTGCATCTTTCGCATGGGTGAAGGGCTGAGCATGGCTGCATCTGCCAGTGCACTGAAGGCCCAGGCACAGCTGCATCTATCGCATGGGTGAAGGGCAGAGCAGGGCTGTTCCTGCCAGTGTCCTGAAGGCCCAGGAACAGCTGCATCTATCGCATGGGTGAAGGGCTGAGCATGGCTGCATCTGCCAGTGCACTGAAGGCCCAGGCACAGCTGCATCTATCGCATGGGTGAAGGGCTGAGGGGGCTGTTCCTGCCAGTGTGCTGAAGGCCCAGGCGCAGCTCCATCTGTCGCATGGGTGAAGGGCTGAGCAGGGCTGTTCCTGCCAGTGTGCCGAAGGCCCAGGCGCAGCTGCATCTATCGCATGGGTGAAGGGCAGAGCAGGGCTATTCCTGCCAGTGTACTGAAGGCCCAGGCACAGCTGCATCTATTGCATGGGTGAAGGGCTGAGCAGGGCTGCATCTGCCAGTGCACTGAAGGCCCAGGCACAGCTGCATCTATCGCATGGGTGAAGGGCTGAGGTGGGCTGTTCCTGCCAGTGTGCTGAAGGCCCAGGCGCAGCTCCATCTGTCGCATGGGTGAAGGGCTGAGCAGGACTGTTCCTGCCAGTGTGCCGAAGGCCCAGGCGCAGCTGCATCTATCGCATGGGTGCAGGGCAAAGCAGGGCTGTTCCTACCAGTGTGCTGATGGCCCAGGCACAGCTGCATCTATCGCATGGGTGAAGGGCTGAGCAGGGCTGTTCCTGCCAGTGCGCTGAAGGCCCAGGCACAGCTGCATCTATCGCATGGGTGAAGGGCAGAGCAGGGCTGTTCCTGCCAGTGTGCTGAAGGCCTAGGCACAGCTGCATCTATCGCATGGGTGAAGGGCAGAGCAGGGCTGTTCCTGCCAGTGTCCTGAAGGCCCAGGCACAGCTGCATCTATCGCATGGGTGAAGGGCTGAGCATGGCTGCATCTGCCAGTGCACTGAAGGCCCAGGCACAGCTGCATCTATTGCATGGGTGAAGGGCTGAGCAGGGCTGTTGCTGCCAGTGTACTGAAGGCCCAGGCACGGCTGCATCTATCGCATGGGTGAAGGGCAGAGCAGGGCTGTTCCTGCCAATGTGCTGAAGGCCCAGGCATAGCTGCATCTATCGCATGGGTGAAGGGCTGAGCAGGGCTGTTCCTGCCAGTGTACTGAAGGCCAAGGCACGGCTGCATCTATCGCAATGGGTGAAGGTCTGAGCAGGGCTGTTCCTGCCAGTGTGCTGAAGGCCCAGGCACAGCTGCATCTGTCGCATGGTTGAAGGGCTGAGGGGGCTGTTCCTGCCAGTGTGCTGAAGGCCCACGCGCAGCTGGATGTATCGCATGGGTGAAGGGCTGAGCAGGGCTGTTCCTGCCAGTGTGCTGAAGGCCCACCCGCAGGTCCATCTATCGCATGGGTGAAGGGCTGAGCAGGGCTGTTCCTGCCAGATTGCTGAATGCCCAGGCGCAGCTGCATCTATCGCATGGGTGAAGGGCTGAGCAGGGCTGTTCCTGCCAGATTGCTGAAGGCCCAGGCGCAGCTGCATCTATTGCATGGGTGAAGGGCTGAGCAGGGCTGCATCTGCCAGTGCGCGCTGAAGGCCCAGCCGCAGCTGCATCTATTGCATGGGTGAAGGGCTGAGCAGGGCTGTTCCTGCCAGTGCGCTGAAGGCCCAGGCGCAGCTGCATCTATCGCATGGGTGAAGGGCTGAGCAGGGTTGTTCCTGCGAGTGTGCTGAAGGCCCAGGCGCAGCTGCATGTATCGCATGGGTGAAGAGCAGAGCAGGGCTGTTCCTGCCAGTGTACTGAAGGCCCAGGCACAGCTGCATCTATTGCATGGGTGAAGGGCTGAGCAGGGCTGCATCTGCCAGTGCACTGAAGGCCCAGGCACAGCTGCATCTATCGCATGGGTGAAGGGCTGAGGGGGGCTGTTCCTGCCAGTGTGCTGAAGGCCCAGGCGCAGCTCCATCTGTCGCATGGGTGAAGGGCTGAGCAGGGCTGTTCCTGCCAGTGTGCCGAAGGCCCAGGCGCAGCTGCATCTATCGCATGGGTGCAGGGCAAAGCTGGGCTGTTCCTGCCAGTGTGCTGAAGGCCCAGGCACAGCTGCATCTATCGCATGGGTGAAGGGCTGAGCAGGGCTGTTCCTGCCAGTGTGCTGAAGGCCCAGGCACAGCTGCATCTATCGCATGGGTGAAGGGCAGAGCAGGGCTGTTCCTGCCAGTGTGCTGAAGGCCCAGGCACAGCTGCATCTATCGCATGGGTGAAGGGCAGAGCAGGGCTGTTCCTGCCAGTGTCCTGAAGGCCCAGGCACAGCTGCATCTATCGCATGGGTGAAGGGCTGAGCATGGCTGCATCTGCCAGTGCACTGAAGGCCCAGGCACAGCTGCATCTATCGCATGGGTGAAGGGCTGAGGGGGCTGTTCCTGCCAGTGTGCTGAAGGCCCAGGCGCAGCTCCATCTGTCGCATGGGTGAAGGGCTGAGCAGGGCTGTTCCTGCCAGTGTGCCGAAGGCCCAGGCGCAGCTGCATCTATCGCATGGGTGCAGGGCTGTTCCTGCCAGTGTGCTGAAGGCCCAGGCACAGCTGCATCTATCGCATGGGTGAAGGGCTGAGCAGGGCTGTTCCTGCCAGTGTGCTGAAGGCCCAGGCACAGCTGCATCTATCGCATGGGTGAAGGGCAGAGCAGGGCTGTTCCTGCCAGTGTGCTGAAGGCCTAGGCACAGCTGCATCTATCGCATGGGTGAAGGGCAGAGCAGGGCTGTTCCTGCCAGTGTCCTGAATGCCCAGGCACAGCTGCATCTATCGCATGGGTGAAGTGCTGAGCATGGCTGCATCTGCCAGTGCACTGAAGGCCCAGGCACAGCTGCATCTATCGCATGGGTGAAGGGCAGAGCAGGGCTGTTCCTGCCAGTGTCCTGAAGGCCCAGGCACAGCTGCATCTATCGCATGGGTGAAGGGCTGAGCATGGCTGCATCTGCCAGTGCACTGAAGGCCCAGGCACAGCTGCATCTATCGCATGGGTGAAGGGCTGAGGGGGCTGTTCCTGCCAGTGTGCTGAAGGCCCAGGCGCAGCTCCATCTGTCGCATGGGTGAAGGGCTGAGCAGGGCTGTTCCTGCCAGTGTGCCGAAGGCCCAGGCGCAGCTGCATCTATCGCATGGGTGAAGGGCAGAGCAGGGCTGTTCCTGCCAGTGTACTGAAGGCCCAGGCACAGCTGCATCTATTGCATGGGTGAAGGGCTGAGCAGGGCTGCATCTGCCAGTGCACTGAAGGCCCAGGCACAGCTGCATCTATCGCATGGGTGAAGGGCTGAGGTGGGCTGTTCCTGCCAGTGTGCTGAAGGCCCAGGCGCAGCTCCATCTGTCGCATGGGTGAATGGCTAAGCAGGACTGTTCCTGCCAGTGTGCCGAAGGCCCAGGCGCAGCTGCATCTATCGCATGGGTGCAGGGCAAAGCAGGGCTGTTCCTACCAGTGTGCTGAAGGCCCAGGCACAGCTGCATCTATCGCATGGGTGAAGGGCTGAGCAGGGCTGTTCCTGCCAGTGTGCTGAAGGCCCAGGCACAGCTGCATCTATCGCATGGGTGAAGGGCAGAGCAGGGTTGTTCCTGCCAGTGTGCTGAAGGCCTAGGCACAGCTGCATCTATCTCATGGGTGAAGGGCAGAGCAGGGGTGTTCCTGCCAGTGTCCTGAAGGCCCAGGCACAGCTGCATCTATCGCATGGGTGAAGGGCTGAGCAGGGCTGTTGCTGCCAGTGTGCTGAAGGCCCAGGCACAGCTGCATCTATCGCATGGGTGAAGGGCAGAGCAGGGCTGTTCCTGCCAATGTGCTGAAGGACTACGTGCATCTGCATCTATCGGATGGGTGAAGGGCTGAGCAGGGCTGTTCGTGCCAGTGCGCTGAACGCCCAGCTGCATCTATCGCATGGGTGAAGGGCAGAGCAGGGCTGTTCCTGCCAGTATGCTGAAGGCCTAGGCACAGCTGCATCTATCGCATGGCTGAAGGGCTGAGCAGGGCTGCATCTGCCAGTGTCCTGAAGGCCCAGGCGCAGCTGCATGTATCGCATGGGTGAAGTGCAGAGCAGGGCTGTTCCTGCCAGTGTGCTGAAGGCCCAGGCACAGCTGCATCTATCGCATGGATGAAGGGCTGAGCAGGGCTGTTCCTGCCGGTATACTGAAGGCCCAGGCACGGCTGCATCTATCGCATGGGTGAAGGGCTGAGCAGGGCTGCATCTGCCAGTGTCCTGAAGGCCCAGGCACAGCTGCATCTATCGCATGGGTGAAGGGCAGAGCAGGGCTGTTCCTGCCAGTGTGCTGAAGGCCCAGGCACAGCTGCATCTATCGCATGGGTGAAGGGCAGAGCAGGGCTGTTCCTGCCAGTGTGCTGAAGGCCCAGGCACAGCTGCATCTATCGCATGGGTGAAGGGCAGAGCAGGGCTGTTCCTGCCAGTGTCCTGAAGGCCCAGGCGCAGCTGTATCTATCGCATGGGTGAAGGGCTGAGCAGGGCTGCATCTGCCAGTGTGCTGAAGGCCCAGGCACAGCTGCATCTATTGCATGGGTGAAGGGCTGAGCAGGGCTGCATCTGCCAGTGTGCTGATGGCCCAGGCGCAGCTGCATCTATCGCATGGGTGAATGGCTGAGCAGGGCTGCATCTGCCAGTGTGCTGAAGGCCCAGGCGCAGCTGCGTCTATCGCATGGGTGAAGGGCTGAGCAGGGCTGTTCCTGCCAGTGTGCTGAAGGCCCAGGCACAGCTGCATCTATCTCATGGGTGAAGGGCTGAGCAGGGCTGCATCTGCCAGTGTGCTGAAGGCCCAGGCGCAGCTGCGTCTATCGCATGGGTGAAGGACTGAGCAGGGCTGTTCCTGCCAGTGTGCTGAAGGCCCAGGCGCAGCTGCATCTATTGCATGGGTGAAGGGCTGAGCAGGGCTGCATCTGCCAGTGTGCTGAAGGCCCAGGCGCAGCTGCGTCTATCGCATGGGTGAAGGGCTGAGCAGGGCTGTTCCTGCCAGTGTGCTGATGGCCCAGGCAGAGCTGCATCTATCGCATGGGTGAAGGGCTGAGCAGGGCTGTTCCTGCCAGTGCGCTGAAGGCCCAGGCACAGCTGCATCTATTGCATGGGTGAATGGCAGAGCAGGGCTGTTCCTGCCAGTGTGCTGAAGGCCCGGGCACAGCTGCATCTATCGCATGGGTGAAGGGCTGAGCAGGGCTGTTCCTGCCGGTATACTGAAGGCCCAGGCACGGCTGCATCTATCGCATGGGTGAAGGGCTGAGCAGGGCTGCATCTGCCAGTGTCCTGAAGGCCCAGGCACAGCTGCATCTATCGCATGGGTGAAGGGCAGAGCAGGGCTGTTCCTGCCAGTGTGCTGAAGGCCCAGGCACAGCTGCATCTATCGCATGGGTGAAGGGCAGAGCAGGGCTGTTCCTGCCAGTGTGCTGAAGGCCCAGGCACAGCTGCATCTATCGCATGGGTGAAGGGCAGAGCAGGGCTGTTCCTGCCAGTGTCCTGAAGGCCCAGGCGCAGCTGTATCTATCGCATGGGTGAAGGGCTGAGCAGGGCTGCATCTGCCAGTGTGCTGAAGGCCCAGGCACAGCTGCATCTATTGCATGGGTGAAGGGCTGAGCAGGGCTGCATCTGCCAGTGTGCTGATGGCCCAGGCGCAGCTGCATCTATCGCATGGGTGAATGGCTGAGCAGGGCTGCATCTGCCAGTGTGCTGAAGGCCCAGGCGCAGCTGCGTCTATCGCATGGGTGAAGGGCTGAGCAGGGCTGTTCCTGCCAGTGTGCTGAAGGCCCAGGCACAGCTGCATCTATCTCATGGGTGAAGGGCTGAGCAGGGCTGCATCTGCCAGTGTGCTGAAGGCCCAGGCGCAGCTGCGTCTATCGCATGGGTGAAGGACTGAGCAGGGCTGTTCCTGCCAGTGTGCTGAAGGCCCAGGCGCAGCTGCATCTATTGCATGGGTGAAGGGCTGAGCAGGGCTGCATCTGCCAGTGTGCTGAAGGCCCAGGCGCAGCTGCGTCTATCGCATGGGTGAAGGGCTGAGCAGGGCTGTTCCTGCCAGTGTGCTGATGGCCCAGGCAGAGCTGCATCTATCGCATGGGTGAAGGGCTGAGCAGGGCTGTTCCTGCCAGTGCGCTGAAGGCCCAGGCACAGCTGCATCTATTGCATGGGTGAATGGCAGAGCAGGGCTGTTCCTGCCAGTGTGCTGAAGGCCCGGGCACAGCTGCATCTATCGCATGGGTGAAGGGCTGAGCATGGCTGCATTTGCCAGTGTACTGAAGGCCCAGGCACAGCTGCATCTATCGCATGGGTGAAGGGCTGAATAGGGCTGTATCTGCCAGTGTGCTGAAGGCCCAGGCACAGCTGCATGTATCGCATGGGTGAAGGGCAGAGGGGGGCTGTTCCTGCCAGTGTGCTGAAGGCACAGCTGCATCTGTCGCATGGGTGAAGGGCTGAGGGGGGCTGTTCCTGCCAGTGTGCTGAAGGCCCACACGCAGCTGCATGTATCGCATGGGTGAAGGGCAGAGCAGGGCTGTTTCTGCCAGTGCACTGAAGGCCCAGGCACGGCTGCATCTATCGCATGGGTGAAGGGCTGAGCTGGGCTGTTCCTGCCAGTGGGCTGAAGGCCCAGGCATGGCTGCATCTATCGCATGGGTGAAGGGCTGAGCAGGGCTGTTCCTGCCAGTCTGCTGAAGGCCCAGGCGCGGCTGCATCTATCACATGGGTGAAGGGCTGAGCAGGGATGTTCCTGCCAGTGTGCTGAAGGCCCAGGCACAGCTGCATCTATCGCATGGGTGAAGGGCTGAGCAGGGATGTTGTTGCCAGTGTGCTGAAGGCCCACACGCAGCTGCATCTATCGCATGGGTGAAGGGCTGAGCAGGGCTGTTCCTGCAAGTGTGCTGAAGGCCCAGGCACAGCTGCATCTATCGCATGGGTGAAGGGCTGAGCAGGGCTGCATCTGCCAGTGTGCTGAAGGCCCAGGCACAGCTGCATTTATCGCATGGGTGAAGGGCTGAGCAGGGCTGCATCTGCCAGTGTGCTGAAGGCCCAGGCACAGCTGCATTTATCGCATGGGTGAAGGGCTGAGCAGGGCTGTTCCTGCCAGTGTGCTGAAGGCCCAGGCACAGCTGCATCTATCGCATGGGTGAAGGGCAGAGCAGGGCTGTTCCTGCCAGTGTCCTGACGGCCCAGGCGCAGCTGCATCTATCGCATGGGTGAAGGGCTGAGCAGGGCTGCATCTGCCAGTGTGCTGAAGGCCAAGGCACAGCTGCATCTATCGCATGGGTGAAGGGCAGAGCAGGGCTGTTCCTGCCAGTGTCCTGAAGGCCTAGGCGCAGCTGCATCTATCGCATGGGTGAAGGGCAGAGCAGGGCTGTTCCTGCTGGTATACAGAAGGCCCAGGCACAGCTGCATCTATCGCATGGGTGAAGGGCAGAGCAGGGCTGTTCATGCCAGTGTCCTGAAGGCCCAGGCGCAGCTGCATCTATTGCATGGGTGAAGGGCTGAGCATGGCTGCATCTGCCAGTGCACTGAAGGCCCAGGCACAGCTGCATCTATCGCATGGGTGAAGGGCTGAACAGGGCTGTTCCTGCGAGTGTGCTGAAGGCCTAGGCACAGCTGCATCTATCGCATGAGTGAAGGGCTGAGCAGGGCTGCATCTGCCAGTGCGCGCTGAAGGCCCAGGCGCAGCTGCATCTATCGCATGGGTGAAGGGCTGAGCAGGGCTGCATCTGCCAGTGTGCTTAAGGCCCATGCACAGCCTCATCGATCGCATGGGTGAAGGGCTGAGCGGGGCTGTTCCTGCCAGTGTGCTGAAGGCCCAGGCACAGCTGTATTTATTGCATGGGTGAAGGGCTGAGGGGGGCTGTTCCTGCCAGTGTGCTGAAGGCCCAGGCACCGCTACATCTATCGCATGGGTGAAGGGCTGAGCAGGGTTGTTCCTGCCAGTGTGCTGAAGGCCCAGGCACGGCTGCATCTATCGCATGGTTGAAGGGCTGAGCAGGGCTGTTCCTGCCAGTGTGCTGAAGGCCCAGGCACAGCTGCATCTATCGCATGGGTGAAGGGTGAGCGGGGCTGTTCCTGCTAGTGTGATGAAGGCCCAGGCGCAGCTGCATCTATCGCATGGGTGAAGGGTGAGCGGGGCTGTTCCTGCCAGTGTGCTGAAGTCCCAGGCGCAGCTGCATCTATCGCATGGGTGAAGGGCTGAGCAGGGCTGTTCCTGCCAGTGTGCTGAAGGCCCAGGCACAGCAGCATCTATCGCATGGGTAAAGGGCTGAGCAGGGCTGTTCCTGCCAGTGTGCTGAAGGCCCAGGCACAGCAGCATCTATCGCATGGGTGAAGGGCTTAGCAGGGCTGTTGCTGCCAGTGTACTGAAGGCCCAGGCACGGCTGCATCTATCGCATGGGTGAAGGGCTGAGCAGGGCTGCATCTGCCAGTGTGCTGAAGACCCAGGCATGGCTGCATCTATCTCATGGGTGAAGGGCTGAGCAGGTCTGTTCCTGCCAGTGTGCTGAAGGCCCAGGCACCACTGCATCTATCGCATGGGTAATGGGCTGAGGGGGGCTCTTCCTGCCAGTGCGCTGAACGCCCAGGCACAGCTGCATCTATCACATGGGTGAAGGGTGAGCGGGGCTGTTCCTGCCTGTGGGCTGAAGGCCCAGGCAGGGCTGCATCTATAGCATGGGTGAAGGGTGAGCTGGGCTGTTCCTGCCAGTGTTCTGAAGGCCCGGGCACAGCTGCATCTATCGCATGGGTGAAGGGCTGAGCAGGGCTGTTCCTGCCAGTGTGCTGAAGGCCCAGGCACAACTGCATCTATCGCATGGGTGAAGTGCTGAGCAGGGCTGTTCCTGTCAGTGTCCTGAAGGCCCAGGCACCGCTGCATCTATCGCATGGGTGAAGGGTGAGCGGGGCTGTTCCTGTTAGTGTGCTGAAGGCCCAGGCGCATCTGCATCTATCGCATGGGTGAAGGGTGAGCGGGGCTGTTCCTGCCAGTGTGCTGAAGGCCCAGGCACAGCTCCATCTATCGCATGGGTGAAGGGCTGAGCAGGGCTGTTCCTGTCAGTGTGCTGAAGGCCCAGACACAGCAGCATCTATCGCGTGGGTGAAGGGCTGAGCAGGGATGTTCCTGCCAGTGTGCTGAAGGCCCAGGCACAGCAGCATCTATCGCATGGGTGAAGGGCTTAGCAGGGCTTTTGCTGCCAGTGCACTGAAGGCCCAGGCACGGCTGCATCTATCGCATGGGTGAAGGGCTGAGCAGGGCTGTTCCTGTCAGTGTGCTGAAGGCCCAGGCGGGGCTGCATCTATCTCATGGGTGAAGGGCTGAGCAGGGCTGTTCCTGCCAGTGTGCTGAAGGCCCAGGCGCAGCTGTATCTATCGCATGGGTGAAGGGCTGAGCAGGGCTGGTACTGTCAGTTTGCTGAAGGCCCAGGCGGGGCTGCATCTATCTCATGGGTGAAGGGCTGAGGGGGGCTGTTCCTGCCAGTGCGCTGAACGCCCAGGCACAGCTGCATCTATCGCATGGGTGAAGGGCAGAGCAGGGCTGTTCCTGCCAGTGTGCTGAAGGCCCAGGCAGGGCTGCATCTATCGCATGGGTGAAGGGTGAGCTGGGCTGTTCCTGCCAGTGTTCTGAAGGCCCGGGCACAGCTGCATCTATCGCATGGGTGAAGGGCTGAGCAGGGCTGTTTCTGTCAGTGTGCTGAAGGCCCAGGCAGGGCTGCATCTATCGCATGGGTGAAGGGTGAGCGGGGCTGTTCCTGCCAGTGTACTGAAGGCCCAGGCACGGCTGCATCTATCGCATGGGTGAAGGGTGAGCGGGGCTGTTCCTGCCAGTGCGCTGAAGGCCCAGGCGCAGCTGCATCTATTGCATGGGTGAAGGGTGAGCGGGGCTGTTCCTGTCAGTGTGCTGAAGGCCCAGGCGGGGCTGCATCTATCTCATGGGTGAAGGGCTGAGCAGGGCTGTTCCTGCCAGGGCGCTGAAGGCCCAGGCAGGGCGGCATCTATCGCATGGGTGAAGGGTGAGCGGGGCTGTTCCTGTCAGTGTGCTGAAGGCCCAGGCGCAGCAGCATCTATCGCATTTGTGAAGGGTGAGCGGGGCTGTTCCTGCCAGTGTGCTGAAGGCCCAGGCGCAGCTGCATCTATCGCATGGGTGAAGGGCTTAACAGGGCTGTTCATGCCAGTGTGCTGAAGGCCAAGGCGCGGCTGCATCTATCGCATGGGTGAAGGGCTGAGCAGGGCTGCCAGTGCGCTGAAGGCCCAGGCACAGCAGCATCTATCGCATGGGTGAAGGGCAGAGCAGGGCTGTTCCTGCCAGTGTCCTGAAGGCCCAGGCGCAGCTGCATCTATCGCATGTGTGAAGGGCAGAGCAGGGATGTTCCTGCCAGTGCGCTGAAGGCCGAGGCGCAGAGCTGCATCTATCGCATGGGTGAAGGGCTGAGCAGGACTTTTCCTGCTAGTGTGCTGAAGGCCCAGGCACGGCTGCATCTATCGCATGGGTGAAGGGCTGAGCAGGGCTGTTCCTGCCAGTGTGCTGAAGGCCCAGGCGCAGCTGCATCTATCGCATGGGTGAAGGGCAGAGCAGGGATGTTCCTGCCAGTGTCCTGAATGCCCAGGCGCAGCTGCATCTATCGCATGGGTGAAGGGCTGAGCAGGGCTTTTCCTGCCAGTGTGCTGAAGGCCCAGGCGCAGCTGCATCTATCGCATGGGTGAAGGGCTGAGCAGGGCTTTTCCTGCCAGTGTGGTGAAGGCCCAGGCACAGCTGCATCTATCACATGGGTGAAGGGTGAGCGGGGCTGTTCCTGCTAGTGTGCTGAAGGCCCAGGCGCAGCTGTATCTATCGTATGGGTGAAGGGCAGAGCAGGGCTGTTCCTGCCAGTGTCCTGAAGGCCCAGGCGCAGCTGCATCTATCGCATGGGTGAAGGGCAGAGCAGGGATGTTCCTGCCAGTGCGCTGAAGGCGCAGGCGCAGCTGCATCTATCGCATGGGTGAAGGGCAGAGCAGGGATGTTCCAGCCAGTGTCCTGAAGGCCCAGGCGCAGCTGCATCTATCGCATGGGTGAAGGGCTGAGCAGGGCTTTTCCTGCCAGTGTGCTGAAGGCCCAGACACAGCTGTATCTATCGCATGGGTGAAGGGCTGAGCAGGGCTGCATCTGCCAGTGTGCTGAAGGCCCAGGCACCGCTGCATCTATTGCATGGGTGAAGGGCTGAGCAGGGCTGCATCTGCCAGTGCGCGCTGAAGGCCCGGACACAGCTGCATCCATCGCATGGGTGAAGGGCTGAGCAGGGCTGTTCCTGCCAGTGTGCTGAAGGCCCAGGCACAGCAGCATCAATCGCATGGGTGAAGGGCAGAGCAGGGCTGTTCCTGCCAGTGTGCTGAAGGCCCAGGTGCAGCTTTATCTATCGCATGGGTGAAGGGCTGAGCAGGGCTACTCCTGCCAGTGTGCTGAAGGCCCAGGCAGGGCTGCATCTATCGCATCGGTGAAGGGCTGAGCAGGGCTGTATCTGCCAGTGTGCTGAAGGCCCACACGCAGCTGCATCTATCGCATGGGTGAAGGGCTGAGCAGGGCTGTATCTGCCAGTGTGCTGAAGGCCCAGGCGCAGCTGTATCTATCGCATGGGTGAAGGGCAGAGCAGGGTTGTTCCTGCCAGTGTGCTGAAGGCCCAGGCACAGCTGCATCTATCGCATGGATGAAGGGCTGAGCAGGCCTGTTCCTGCCGGTATACTGAAGGCCCAGGCACTGCTGCATCTATCGCATGGGTGAAGGGCTGAGCAGGGCTGCATCTGCCAGTGTCCTGAAGGCCCAGGCACAGCTGCATCTATCGCATGGGTGAAGGGCAGAGCAGGGCTGTTCCTGCCAGTGTGCTGAAGGCCCAGGCACAGCTGCATCTATCGCATGGGTGAAGGGCAGAGCAGGGCTGTTCCTGCCAGTGTGCTGAAGGCCCAGGCACAGCTGCATCTATCGCATGGGTGAAGGGCAGAGCAGGGCTGTTCCTGCCAGTGTGCTGAAGGCCCAGGCGCAGCTGCGTCTATCGCATGGGTGAAGGGCTGAGCAGGGCTGTTCCTGCCAGTGTGCTGATGGCCCAGGCAGAGCTGCATCTATCGCATGGGTGAAGGGCTGAGCAGGGCTGTTCCTGCCAGTGCGCTGAAGGCTCAGGCACAGCTGCATCTATCGCATGGGTGAATGGCAGAGCAGGGCTGTTCCTGCCAGTGTGCTGAAGGCCCGGGCACAGCTGCATCTATCGCATGGGTGCAGGGCTGCATCTGCCAGTGTGCTGAAGGCCCAGGCACAGCTGCATCTATTGCATGGGTGAAGGGCTGAGCAGGGCTGCATCTGCCAGTGTGCTGAAGGCCCAGGCGCAGCTGCATCTATCGCATGGGTGAATGGCTGAGCAGGGCTGAATCTGCCAGTGTGCTGAAGGCCCAGGCGCAGCTGCGTCTATCGCATGGGTGAAGGGCTGAGCAGGGCTGTTCCTGCCAGTGTGCTGAAGGCCCAGGCACAGCTGCATCTATCTCATGGGTGAAGGGCTGAGCAGGGCTGCATCTGCCAGTGTGCTGAAGGCCCAGGCGCAGCTGCGTCTATCGCATGGGTGAAGGACTGAGCAGTGCTGTCCTTGCCAGTGTGCTGAAGGCCCAGGCGCAGCTGCATCTATTGCATGGGTGAAGGGCTGAGCAGGGCTGCATCTGCCAGTGTGCTGAAGGCCCAGGCGCAGCTGCGTCTATCGCATGGGTGAAGGGCTGAGCAGGGCTGTTTCTGCCAGTGTGCTGATGGCCCAGGCAGAGCTGCATCTATCGCATGGGTGAAGGGCTGAGCAGGGCTGTTCCTGCCAGTGCGCTGAAGGCCCAGGCACAGCTGCATCTATCGCATGGGTGAATGGCAGAGCAGGGCTGTTCCTGCCAGTGTGCTGAAGGCCCGGGCACAGCTGGATCTATCGCATGGGTGAAGGGCTGAGCATGGCTGCATTTGCCAGTGTACTGAAGGCCCAGGCACAGCTGCATCTATCGCATGGGTGAAGGGCTGAGCAGGGCTGTATCTGCCAGTGTGCTGAAGGCCCAGGCACATCTGCATGTATCGCATGGGTGAAGGGCAGAGGGGGGCTGTTCCTGCCAGTGTGCTGATGGCCCAGGCAGAGCTGCATCTATCGCATGGGTGAAGGGCTGAGCAGGGCTGTTCCTGCCAGTGCGCTGAAGGCCCAGGCACAGCTGCATCTATCGCATGGGTGAAGGGCTGAGCAGGGCTGTATCTGCCAGTGTGCTGAAGGCCCGGGCACAGCTGGATCTATCGCATGGGTGAAGGGCTGAGCATGGCTGCATTTGCCAGTGTACTGAAGGCCCAGGCACAGCTGCATCTATCGCATGGGTGAAGGGCTGAGCAGGGCTGTATCTGCCAGTGTGCTGAAGGCCCAGGCACATCTGCATGTATCGCATGGGTGAAGGGCAGAGGGGGGCTGTTCCTGCCAGTGTGCTGAAGGCACAGCTGCATCTGTCGCATGGGTGAAGGGCTGAGGGGGGCTGTTCCTGCCAGTCTGCTGAAGGCCCACGCGCAGCTGCATGTATCGCATGGGTGAAGGGCAGAGCAGGGCTGTTTCTGCCAGTGCACTGAAGGCCCACGCGCGGCTGCATGTATCGCATGGGTGAAGGGCAGAGCAGGGCTGTTTCTGCCAGTGCACTGAAGGCCCAGGCACGGCTGCATCTATCGCATGGGTGAAGGCCTGAGCAGGGCTGTTCCTGCCAGTGGGCTGAAGGCCCAGGCATGGCTGCATCTATCGCATGGGTGAAGGGCTGAGCAGGGCTGTTCCTGCCAGTCTGCTGAAGGCCCAGGCGCGGCTGCATCTATCGCATGGGTGAAGGGCTGAGCAGGGATGTTCCTGCCAGTGTGCTGAAGGCCCAGGCACAGCTGCATCTATCGCATGGGTGAAGGGCTGAGCAGGGATGTTGCTGCCAGTGTGCTGAAGGCCCACACGCAGCTGCATCTATCGCATGGGTGAAGGGCTGAGTAGGGCTGTTCCTGCAAGTGTGCTGAAGGCCCAGGCACAGCTGCATCTATCGCATGGGTGAAGGGCTGAGCAGGGCTGCATCTGCCAGTGTGCTGAAGGCCCAGGCGCAGCTGCATCTATCGCATGGGTGAAGGGCTGAGCAGGGCTGCATCTGCCAGTGTGCTTAAGGCCCATGCACAGCCTCATCTATCGCATGGGTGAAGGGCTGATCGGGGCTGTTCCTGCCAGTGTGCTGAAGGCCCAGGCACAGCTGTATTTATTGCATGGGTGAAGGGCTGAGGGGGGCTGTTCCTGCCAGTGTGCTGAATGCCCAGGCACAGCCTCATCGATCGCATGGGTAAAGGGCTGAGCAGGCCTGTTCCTGCCAGTTTGCTGAAGGCCCAGGCACAGCTGCATTTATTGCATGGGTGAAGGGCTGAGCAGGGCTGTTCCTGTCAATGTGCTGAAGGCCCAGGCGGGGCTGCATCTATCTCATGGGTGAAGGGCTGAGGGGGGCTGTTCCTGCCAGTGCGCTGAAGGCCCAGGCACAGCTGCATCTATCACATGGGTGAAGGGCTGAGCAGGGCTGCATCTGCCAGTGTTCTGAAGGCCCAGGCACAGCTGCATCTATCGCATGGGTGAAGGGCTGAGCAGGGCTGTTCCTGCCAGTGTGCTGAAGGCCCGGCACAGCTGCATCTATCGCATGGGTGAAGGGCTGAGCAGGGCTGTTCCTGTCAGTGCGCTGAAGGCCCAGGCACAGCTGCATCTATCGCATGGGTGAAGGGCTGAGCAGGGCTGTTCCTGCCAGTGTGCTGAAGGCCCAGGCACAGCTGCGTCTATCGCATGGGTGAAGGGCTGAGCAGGGCTGAAGCCGCAGTGTGCTGAAGGCCCAGGCACAGCTGCATCTATCGCATGGGTGAAGGGCTGAGTAGGGCTGTTCCTGCCAGTGTGCTGAAGGCCCAGGCACAGCTGCATCTATCGCATGGGTGAAGGGTGAGCAGGGCTGTTCCTGCTAGTGTGCTGAAGGCCCAGGCGCAGCTGCATCTATCGCATGGGTGAAGGGTGAGCGGGGCTGTTCCTGCCAGTGTGCTGAACGCCCAGGCACAGCTGCATCTATCGCATGGGTGAAGGGCTGAGCAGGGCTGTTCCTGCCAGTGTGCTGAAGGCCCAGGCACAGCAGCATCTATCGCATGGGTGAAGGGCTGAGCAGGGCTGTTCCTGCCAGTGTGCTGAAGGCCCAGGCACAGCAGCATCTATTGCATGGGTGAAGGGCTTAGCAGGGCTGTTGCTGCCAGTGTACTGAAGGCCCAGGCACGGCTGCATCTATCGCATGGGTGAAGGGCTGAGCAGGGCTGCATCTGCCAGTGTACTGAAGGCCCAGGCACAGCTGCATCTATCGCATGGGTGAAGGGCTGAGCAGGGCTGTTCCTGCCAGTGTGCTGAAGGCCCAGGCACTGCTACATCTATCGCATGGGTGAAGGGCTGAGCAGGGCTGTTCCTGCCAGTATGCTGAAGGCCCAGGCACAGCTGCATCTATCGCATGGGTGAAGGGCTGAGCAGGGCTGTTCCTGCCAGTGTGCTGAAGGCCCAGGCACAGCCTCATCGATCGCATGGGTGAAGGGCTGAGCAGGCCTGTTCCTGCCAGTTTGCTGAAGGCCCAGGCACAGCTGCATTTATTGCACGGGTGAAGGGCTGAGCAGGGCTGTTCCTGTCAATGTGCAGAAGGCCCAGGCGGGGCTGCATCTATCTCATGGGTGAAGGGCTGAGGGGGGCTGTTCCTGCCAGTGCGCTGAAGACCCAGGCACAGCTGCATCTATCACATGGGTGAAGGGCTGAGCAGGGCTGCATCTGCCAGTGTTCTGAAGGCCCAGGCACAGCTGCATCTATCGCACGGGAGAAGGGCTGAGCAGGGCTGTTCCTGCCAGTGTGCTGAAGGCCCAGGCACAGCTGCTTCTATCGCATGGGTGAAGGGCTGAGCAGGGCTGTTCCTGCCAGTGCGCTGAAGGCCCAGGCACAGCTGCATCTATTGCATGGGTGAAGGGCTGAGCAGGGCTGAAGCTGCAGTGTGCTGAAGGCCCAGGCACAGCTGCATCTATCGCATGGGTGAAGGGCTGAGCAGGGCTGTTCCTGCCAGTGTGCTGAAGGCCCAGGCACAGCTGCATCTATCGCATGGGTGAAGGGTGAGCAGGGCTGTTCCTGCTAGTGTGCTGAAGGCCCAGGCGCAGCTGCATCTATCGCATGGGTGAAGGGTGAGCGGGGCTGTTCCTGCCAGTGTGCGGAACGCCCAGGCACAGCTGCATCTATCGCATGGGTGAAGGGCTGAGCAGGGCTGTTCCTGCCAGTGTGCTGAAGGCCCAGGCACAGCAGCATCTATCGCATGGGTGAAGGGCTGAGCAGGGCTGTTCCTGCCAGTGTGCTGAAGGCCCAGGCACAGCAGCATCTATTGCATGGGTGAAGGGCTTAGCAGGGCTGTTGCTGCCAGTGTACTGAAGGCCCAGGCACGGCTGCATCTATCGCATGGGTGAAGGGCTGAGCAGGGCTGCATCTGCCAGTGTACTGAAGGCCCAGGCACGGCTGCATCTATCGCATGGGTGAAGGGCTGAGCAGGGCTGTTCCTGCCAGTGTGCTGAAGGCCCAGGCACTGCTACATCTATCGCATGGGTGAAGGGCTGAGCAGGGCTGTTCCTGCCAGTGTGCTGAAGGCCCAGGCACAGCTGCATCTATCGCATGGGTGAAGGGCTGAGCTGGGCTGTTCCTGCCAGTGTGCTGAAGGCCCAGGCACAGCCTCATCGATCGCATGGGTGAAGGGCTGAGCAGGCCTGTTCCTGCCAGTTTGCTGAAGGCCCAGGCACAGCTGCATTTATTGCATGGGTGAAGGGCTGAGCAGGGCTGTTCCTGTCAATGTGCAGAAGGCCCAGGCGGGGCTGCATCTATCTCATGGGTGAAGGGCTGAGGGGGGCTGTTCCTGCCAGTGCGCTGAAGGCCCAGGCACAGCTGCATCTATCACATGGGTGAAGGGCTGAGCAGGGCTGCATCTGCTAGTGTTCTGAAGGCCCAGGCACAGCTGCATCTATCGCACGGGAGAAGGGCTGAGCAGGGCTGTTCCTGCCAGTGTGCTGAAGGCCCAGGCACAGCTGCATCTATCGCATGGGTGAAGGGCTGAGCAGGGCTGTTCCTGTCAGTGTGCTGAAGGCCCAGGCACAGCTGCATCTATTGCATGGGTGAAGGGCTGAGCAGGGCTGTTCCTGCCAGTGTGCTGAAGGCCCAGGCACAGCTGCGTCTATCGCATGGGTGAAGGGCTGAGCACGGCTGCATCTGCCAGTGTGCTGAAGGCCCAGGCACAGCTGCATCTATCGCATGGGTGAAGGGCTGAGCAGGGCTGTTCCTGCCAGTGTGCTGAAGGCCCAGGCACAGCTGCATCTATCGCATGGGTGAAGGGTGAGCAGGGCTGTTCCTGCTAGTGTGCTGAAGGCCCAGGTGCAGCTGCATCTATCGCATGGGTGAAGGGTGAGCGGGGATGTTCCTGCCAGTGTGCTGAAGTCCCAGGCACAGCTGCATCTATCGCATGGGTGAAGGGCGGAACAGGGCTGTTCCTGCCAGTGTGCTGAAGGCCCAGGCATAGCAGCATCTATCGCATGGGTGAAGGGCTGAGCAGGGCTGTTCCTGCCAGTGTGCTGAAGGCCCAGGCACAGCAGCATCTATCGCATGGGTGAAGGGCTTAGCAGGGCTGTTGCTGCCAGTGTACTGAAGGCCCAGGCACGGCTGCATCTATCGCATGGGTGAAGGGCTGAGCAGGGCTGCATCTGCCAGTGTACTGAAGGCCCAGGCACGGCTGCATCTATCGCATGGGTGAAGGGCTGAGCAGGGCTGTTCCTGCCAGTGTGCTGAAGCCCCAAGCACCGCTACATCTATCGCATGGGTGAAGGGCTGAGCAGGGCTGTTCCTGCCAGTGTGCTGAAGGCCCAGGCACAGCTGCATCTATCGCATGGGTGAAGGGCTGAGCAGGGCTGTTCCTGCCAGTGTGCTGAAGGCCCAGGCACAGCTGCATCTATCGCATGGGTGAAGGGTGAGCGGGGCTGTTCCTGCTAGTGTGCTGAAGGCCCAGGCACAGCTGCATCTATTGCATGGGTGAAGGGCTGAGCAGGGCTGTTCCTGCTAGTGTGCTGAAGGCCCAGGCACAGCAGCATCTATCGCATGGGTGAAGGGCTTTAGCAGGGCTGTTGCTGCCAGTGTACTGAAGGCCCAGGCACGGCTGCATCTATCGCATGGGTAATGGGCTGAGGGGGGCTCTTCCTGCCAGTGCGCTGAACGCCCAGGCACAGCTGCATCTATCGCATGGGTGAAGGGTGAGCGGGGCTGTTCCTGCCAGTGTGCTGAAGGCCCAGGCAAGGCTGCATCTATCGCATGGGTGAAGGGTGAGCTGGGCTGTTCCTGCCAGTGTTCTGAAGGCCCGGGCACAGCTGCATCTATCGCATGGGTGAAGGGCTGAGCAGGGATGTTCCTGCCAGTGTGCTGAAGGCCCAGGCACAGCTGCATCTATCGCATGGGTTAAGGGCTGAGCAGGGCTGTTCCTGTCAGTGTCCTGAAGGCCCAGGCACCGCTGCATCTATCGCATGGGTGAAGGGTGAGCGGGGCTGTTCCTGTTAGTGTGCTGAAGGCCCAGGCGCATCTGCATCTATCGCATGGGTGAAGGGTGAGCGGGGCTGTTCCTGCCAGTGTGCTGAAGGCCCAGGCACAGCTCCATCTATTGCATGGGTGAAGGGCTGAGCAGGGCTGTTCCTGCCAGTGTGCTGAAGGCCCAGGCACAGCAGCATCTATCGCGTGGGTGAAGTGCTGAGCAGGGCTGTTCCTGCCAGTGTGCTGAAGGCCCAGGCACAGCAGCATCTATCGCATGGGTGAACGGCTTAGCAGGGCTGTTGCTGCCAGTGCACTGAAGGCCCAGGCACGGCTGCATCTATCGCATGGGTGAACGGCTGAGCAGGGCTGTTCCTGTCAGTGTGCTGAAGGCCCAGGCGGGGCTGCATCTATCTCATGGGTGAAGGGCTGAGCAGGGCTGTTCCTGCCAGTGTGCTGAAGGCCCAGGCGCAGCTGTATCTATCGCATGGCTGAAGGGCTGAGCAGGGCTGGTACTGTCAGTGTGCTGAAGGCCCAGGCGGGGCTGCATCTATCTCATGGGTGAAGGGCTGAGGGGGCTGTTCCTGCCAGTGCGCTGAACGCCCAGGCACAGCTGCATCTATCGCATGGGTGAAGGGCAGAGCAGGGCTGTTCCTGCCAGTGTGCTGAAGGCCCAGGCAGGGCTGCATCTATCGCATGGGTGAAGGGTGAGCTGGGCTGTTCCTGCCAGTGTTCTGAAGGCCCGGGCACAGCTGCATCTATCGCATGGGTGAAGGGCTGAGCAGGGCTGTTTCTGTCAGTGTGCTGAAGGCCCAGGCAGGGCTGCATCTATCGCATGGGTGAAGGGTGAGCGGGGCTGTTCCTGCCAGTGTACTGAAGGCCCAGGCACGGCTGCATCTATCGCATGGGTGAAGGGTGAGCGGGGCTGTTCCTGCCAGTGCGCTGAAGGCCCAGGCAGGGCGGCATCTATCGCATGGGTGAAGGGTGAGCGGGGCTGTTCCTGTCAGTGTGCTGAAGGCCCAGGCGCAGCTGCATCTATCGCATTTGTGAAGGGTGAGCGGGGCTGTTCCTGCCAGTGTGCTGAAGGCCCAGGCGCTGCTGCATTTATCGCATGGGTGAAGGGCAGAGCAGGGATGTTCCTGCCAGTGTCCTGAATGCCCAGGCACAGCTGCATCTATCGCATGGGTGAAGGGCTGAGCAGGGTTTTCCTGCCAGTGTGCTGAAGGCCCAGGCACAGCTGCATCTATCGCATGGGTGAAGGGCAGAGCAGGGATGTTCCTGCCAGTGCGCTGAAGTCGCAGGCGCAGCTGCATCTATCGCATGGGTGAAGGGCAGAGCAGGGATGTTCCTGCCAGTGTCCTGAAGGCCCAGGCGCAGCTGCATCTATCGCATGGGTGAAGGGCTGAGCAGGGCTTTTCCTGCCAGTGTGCTGAAGGCCCAGGCACAGCTGCATCTATCGCATGGGTGAAGGGCTGAGCGGGGCTGCATCTGCCAGTGTACTGAAGGCCCAGGCACCGCTGCATCTATTGCATGGGTGAAGGGCTGAGCAGGGCTGCATCTGCCAGTGCGCGCTGAAGGCCCGGACACAGCTGCATCCATCGCATGGGTGAAGGGCTGAGCAGGGCTGTTCCTGCCAGTGTGCTGAAGGCCCAGGCACAGCTGCATCAATCGCATGGGTGAAGGGCAGAGCAGGGCTGTTCCTGCCAGTGTGCTGAAGGCCCAGGTGCAGCTGCATCTATCGCATGGGTGAAGGGCTGAGCAGGGCTGTTCCTGCCAGTGTGCTGAAGGCCCAGGCAGGGCTGCATCTATCGCATGGGTGAAGGGCTGAGCAGGGCTGTATCTGCCAGTGTGCTGAAGGCCCACACGCAGCTGCATCTATCGCATGGTTGAAGGGCTGAGCAGGGCTGTATCTGCCAGTGTGCTGAAGGCCCAGGCGCAGCTGTATCTATCGCATGGGTGAAGGGTGAGCGGGGCTGTTCCTGCCAGTGCGCTGAAGCCCCAGGCACAGCTGCATCTATGGCATGGGTGAAGGGCTGAGCAGGGCTGTTCCTGCCAGTGTGCTGAAGGCCCAGGCACAGCTGCATCTATCGCATGGGTGAAGGGCTGAGCAGGGCTGTTCCTGCCAGTGTGCTGAAGGCCCAGGCACAGCCTCATCGATCGCATGGATGAAGGGCTGAGCAGGCCTGTTCCTGCCAGTTTGCTGAAGGCCCAGGCACAGCTGCATTTATTGCATGGGTGAAGGGCTGAGCAGGGCTGTTCCTGTCAATGTGCTGTAGGCCCAGGCGGGGCTGCATCTATCTCATGGGTGAAGGGCTGAGGGGGCTGTTCCTGCCAGTGCGCTGAAGGACCAGGCACAGCTGCATCTATCACATGGGTGAAGGGCTGAGCAGGGCTGCATCTGCCAGTGTTCTGAAGGCCCAGGCACAGCTGCATCTATCGCACGGGAGAAGGGCTGAGCAGGGCTGTTCCTGCCAGTGTGCTGAAGGCCCAGGCGCAGCTGCATCTTTCGCATGGGTGAAGGGCTGAGCAGGGTTTTTCCTGCCAGTGTGCTGAAGGCCCAGGCACAGCTGCATCTATCGCATGGGTGAAGGGCAGAGCAGGGATGTTCCTGCCAGTGCGCTGAAGGCGCAGGCGCAGCTGCATCTATCGCATGGGTGAAGGGCAGAGCAGGGATGTTCCTGCCAGTGTCCTGAAGGCCCAGGCGCAGCTGCATCTATCGCATGGGTGAAGGGCTGAGCAGGGCTTTTCCTGCCAGTGTGCTGAAGGCCCAGGCACAGCTGCATCTATCGCATGGGTGAAGGGCTGAGCGGGGCTGCATCTGCCAGTGTGCTGAAGGCCCAGGCACCGCTGCATCTATTGCATGGGTGAAGGGCTGAGCAGGGCTGCATCTGCCAGTGCGCGCTGAAGGCCCGGACACAGCTGCATCCATCGCATGGGTGAAGGGCTGAGCAGGGCTGTTCCTGCCAGTGTGCTGAAGGCCCAGGCACAGCTGCATCAATCGCATGGGTGAAGGGCAGAGCAGGGCTGTTCCTGCCAGTGTGCTGAAGGCCCAGGTGCAGCTGCATCTATCGCATGGGTGAAGGGCTGAGCAGGGCTGTTCCTGCCAGTGTGCTGAAGGCCCAGGCAGGGCTGCATCTATCGCATGGGTGAAGGGCTGAGCAGGGCTGTACCTGCCAGTGTGCTGAAGGCCCACACGCAGCTGCATCTATCGCATGGTTGAAGGGCTGAGCAGGGCTGTATCTGCCAGTGTGCTGAAGGCCCAGGCGCAGCTGTATCTATCGCATGGGTGAAGGGTGAGCGGGGCTGTTCCTGCCAGTGCGCTGAAGCCCCAGGCACAGCTGCATCTACGGCATGGGTGAAGGGCTGAGCAGGGCTGTTCCTGCCAGTGTGCTGAAGGCCCAGGCACAGCTGCATCTATCGCATGGGTGAAGGGCTGAGCAGTGCTGTTCCTGCCAGTGTGCTGAAGGCCCCTGCACAGTCTCATCGATCGCATGGGTGAAGGGCTGAGCAGGCCTGTTCCTGCCAGTTTGCTGAAGGCCCAGGCACAGCTGCATTTATTGCATGGGTGAAGGGCTGAGCAGGGCTGTTCCTGTCAATGTGCTGAAGGCCCAGGCGGGGCTGCATCTATCTCATGGGTGAAGGGCTGAGGGGGGCTGTTCCTGCCAGTGCACTGAAGGCCCAGGCACAGCTGCATCTATCACATGGGTGAAGGGCTGAGCAGGGCTGCATCTGCCAGTGTTCTGAAGGCCCAGGCACAGCTGCATCTATCGCACGGGAGAAGTGCTGAGCAGGGCTGTTCCTGCCAGTGTGCTGAAGGCCCAGGCACAGCTGCATCTATCGCATGGGTGAAGGGCTGAGCAGGGCTGTTCCTGCCAGTGCGCTGAAGGCCCAGGCACAGCTGCATCTATCGCATGGGTGAAGGGCTGAGCAGGGCTGTTCCTGTCAGTGTGCTGAAGGCCCAGGCACAGCTGCATCTATCGCATGGGTGAAGGGCTGAGCAGGGCTGTTCCTGCCAGTGTGCTGAAGGCCCAGGCACAGCTGCGTCTATCGCATGGGTGAAGGGCTGAGCACGGCTGCATCTGCCAGTGTGCTGAAGGCCCAGGCACAGCTGCATCTATCGCATGGGTGAAGGGCTGAGCAGGGCTGTTCCTGCCAGTGTGCTGAAGGCCCAGGCACAGCTGCATCTATCGCATGGGTGAAGGGTGAGCAGGGCTGTTCCTGCTAGTGTGCTGAAGGCCCAGGCGCAGCTGCATCTATCGCATGGGTGAAGGGTGAGCGGGGCTGTTCCTGCCAGTGTGCTGAAGGCCCAGGCACAGCTGCATCTATCGCATGGGTGAAGGGCTGAGCAGGGCTGTTCCTGCCAGTGTGCTGAAGGCCCAGGCACAGCAGCATCTATCGCATGGGTGAAGGGCTGAGCCGGGCTGTTCCTGCCAGTGTGCTGAAGGCCCAGGCACAGCAGCATCTATCGCATGGGTGAAGGGCTTAGCAGGGCTGTTGCTGCCAGTGTACTGAAGGCCCAGGCACGGCTGCATCTATCGCATGGTTGAAGGGCTGAGCAGGGCTGCATCTGCCAGTGTACTGAAGGCCCAGGCACGGCTGCATCTATCGCATGGGTGAAGGGCTGAGCAGGGCTGTTCCTGCCAGTGTGCTGAAGGCCCAGGCACAGCTGCATCTATCGCATGGGTGAAGGGTGAGCGGGGCTGTTCCTGCTAGTGTGATGAAGGCCCAGGCGCAGCTGCATCTATCGCATGGGTGAAGGGTGAGCGGGGCTGTTCCTGCCAGTGTGCTGAAGGCCCAGGCACAGCTGCATCTATCGCATGGGTGAAGGGCTGAGCAGGGCTGTTCCTGCCAGTGTGCTGAAGGCCCAGGCACAGCAGCATCTATCGCATGGGTGAAGGGCTGAGCAGGGCTGTTCCTGCCAGTGTGCTGAAGGCCCAGGCACAGCAGCATCTATCGCATGGGTGAAGGGCTTTAGCAGGGCTGTTGCTGCCAGTGTCCTGAAGGCCCAGGCACGGCTGCATCTATCGCATGGGTGAAGGGCTGAGCAGGGCTGCATCTGCCAGTGTACTGAAGGCCCAGGCACGGCTGCATCTATCGCATGGGTGAAGGGCTGAGCAGGGCTGTTCCTGCCAGTGTGCTGAAGGCCCAGGCACTGCTACATCTATCGCATGGGTGAAGGGCTGAGCAGGGCTGTTCCTGCCAGTGTGCTGAAGGCCCAGGCACAGCTGCATCTATCGCATGGGTGAAGGGCTGAGCTGGGCTGTTCCTGCCAGTGTGCTGAAGGCCCAGGCACAGCCTCATCGATCGCATGGGTGAAGGGCTGAGCAGGCCTGTTCCTGCCAGTTTGCTGAAGGCCCAGGCACAGCTGCATTTATTGCATGGGTGAAGGGCTGAGCAGGGCTGTTCCTGTCAATGTGCAGAAGGCCCAGGCGGGGCTGCATCTATCTCATGGGTGAAGGGCTGAGGGGGGCTGTTCCTGCCAGTGAGCTGAAGGCCCAGGCACAGCTGCATCTATCACATGGGTGAAGGGCTGAGCAGGGCTGCATCTGCTAGTGTTCTGAAGGCCCAGGCACAGCTGCATCTATCGCACGGGAGAAGGGCTGAGCAGGGCTGTTCCTGCCAGTGTGCTGAAGGCGCAGGCACAGCTGCATCTATCGCATGGGTGAAGGGCTGAGCAGGGCTGTTCCTGTCAGTGTGCTGAAGGCCCAGGCACAGCTGCATCTATTGCATGGGTGAAGGGCTGAGCAGGGCTGTTCCTGCCAGTGTGCTGAAGGCCCAGGCACAGCTGCGTCTATCGCATGGGTGAAGGGCTGAGCACGGCTGCATCTGCCAGTGTGCTGAAGGCCCAGGCACAGCTGCATCTATCGCATGGGTGAAGGGCTGAGCAGGGCTGTTCCTGCCAGTGTGCTGAAGGCCCAGGCACAGCTGCATCTATCGCATGGGTGAAGGGTGAGCAGGGCTGTTCCTGCTAGTGTGCTGAAGGCCCAGGTGCAGCTGCATCTATCGCATGGGTGAAGGGTGAGCGGGGCTGTTCCTGCCAGTGTGCTGAAGTCCCAGGCACAGCTGCATCTATCGCATGGGTGAAGGGCGGAACAGGGCTGTTCCTGCCAGTGTGCTGAAGGCCCAGGCATAGCAGCATCTATCGCATGGGTGAAGGGCTGAGCAGGGCTGTTCCTGCCAGTGTGCTGAAGGCCCAGGCACAGCAGCATCTATCGCATGGGTGAAGGGCTTAGCAGGGCTGTTGCTGCCAGTGTACTGAAGGCCCAGGCACGGCTGCATCTATCGCATGGGTGAAGGGCTGAGCAGGGCTGCATCTGCCAGTGTACTGAAGGCCCAGGCACGGCTGCATCTATCGCATGGGTGAAGGGCTGAGCAGGGCTGTTCCTGCCAGTGTGCTGAAGCCCCAAGCACCGCTACATCTATCGCATGGGTGAAGGGCTGAGCAGGGCTGTTCCTGCCAGTGTGCTGAAGGCCCAGGCACAGCTGCATCTATCGCATGGGTGAAGGGCTGAGCAGGGCTGTTCCTGCCAGTGTGCTGAAGGCCCAGGCACAGCTGCATCTATCGCATGGGTGAAGGGTGAGCGGGGCTGTTCCTGCTAGTGTGCTGAAGGCCCAGGCACAGCTGCATCTATTGCATGGGTGAAGGGCTGAGCAGGGCTGTTCCTGCTAGTGTGCTGAAGGCCCAGGCACAGCAGCATCTATCGCATGGGTGAAGGGCTTTAGCAGGGCTGTTGCTGCCAGTGTACTGAAGGCCCAGGCACGGCTGCATCTATCGCATGGGTGAAGGGCTGAGCAGGGCTGCATCTGCCAGTGTGCTGAAGACCCAGGCACGGCTGCATCTATCTCATGGGTGAAGAGCTGAGCAGGGCTGCATCTGCCAGTGTGCTGAAGGCCCAGGCACCACTGCATCTATCGCATGGGTAATGGGCTGAGGGGGGCTCTTCCTGCCAGTGCGCTGAACGCCCAGGCACAGCTGCATCTATCGCATGGGTGAAGGGTGAGCGGGGCTGTTCCTGCCAGTGTGCTGAAGGCCCAGGCAAGGCTGCATCTATCGCATGGGTGAAGGGTGAGCTGGGCTGTTCCTGCCAGTGTTCTGAAGGCCCGGGCACAGCTGCATCTATCGCATGGGTGAAGGGCTGAGCAGGGATGTTCCTGCCAGTGTGCTGAAGGCCCAGGCACAGCTGCATCTATCGCATGGGTGAAGGGCTGAGCAGGGCTGTTCCTGTCAGTGTCCTGAAGGCCCAGGCACCGCTGCATCTATCGCATGGGTGAAGGGTGAGCGGGGCTGTTCCTGTTAGTGTGCTGAAGGCCCAGGCGCATCTGCATCTATCGCATGGGTGAAGGGTGAGCGGGGCTGTTCCTGCCAGTGTGCTGAAGGCCCAGGCACAGCTCCATCTATTGCATGGGTGAAGGGCTGAGCAGGGCTGTTCCTGCCAGTGTGCTGAAGGCCCAGGCACAGCAGCATCTATCGCGTGGGTGAAGTGCTGAGCAGGGCTGTTCCTGCCAGTGTGCTGAAGGCCCAGGCACAGCAGCATCTATCGCATGGGTGAACGGCTTAGCAGGGCTGTTGCTGCCAGTGCACTGAAGGCCCAGGCACGGCTGCATCTATCGCATGGGTGAACGGCTGAGCAGGGCTGTTCCTGTCAGTGTGCTGAAGGCCCAGGCGGGGCTGCATCTATCTCATGGGTGAAGGGCTGAGCAGGGCTGTTCCTGCCAGTGTGCTGAAGGCCCAGGCGCAGCTGTATCTATCGCATGGCTGAAGGGCTGAGCAGGGCTGGTACTGTCAGTGTGCTGAAGGCCCAGGCGGGGCTGCATCTATCTCATGGGTGAAGGGCTGAGGGGGCTGTTCCTGCCAGTGCGCTGAACGCCCAGGCACAGCTGCATCTATCGCATGGGTGAAGGGCAGAGCAGGGCTGTTCCTGCCAGTGTGCTGAAGGCCCAGGCAGGGCTGCATCTATCGCATGGGTGAAGGGTGAGCTGGGCTGTTCCTGCCAGTGTTCTGAAGGCCCGGGCACAGCTGCATCTATCGCATGGGTGAAGGGCTGAGCAGGGCTGTTTCTGTCAGTGTGCTGAAGGCCCAGGCAGGGCTGCATCTATCGCATGGGTGAAGGGTGAGCGGGGCTGTTCCTGCCAGTGTACTGAAGGCCCAGGCACGGCTGCATCTATCGCATGGGTGAAGGGTGAGCGGGGCTGTTCCTGCCAGTGCGCTGAAGGCCCAGGCAGGGCGGCATCTATCGCATGGGTGAAGGGTGAGCGGGGCTGTTCCTGTCAGTGTGCTGAAGGCCCAGGCGCAGCTGCATCTATCGCATTTGTGAAGGGTGAGCGGGGCTGTTCCTGCCAGTGTGCTGAAGGCCCAGGCGCTGCTGCATTTATCGCATGGGTGAAGGGCAGAGCAGGGATGTTCCTGCCAGTGTCCTGAATGCCCAGGCACAGCTGCATCTATCGCATGGGTGAAGGGCTGAGCAGGGTTTTTCCTGCCAGTGTGCTGAAGGCCCAGGCACAGCTGCATCTATCGCATGGGTGAAGGGCAGAGCAGGGATGTTCCTGCCAGTGCGCTGAAGTCGCAGGCGCAGCTGCATCTATCGCATGGGTGAAGGGCAGAGCAGGGATGTTCCTGCCAGTGTCCTGAAGGCCCAGGCGCAGCTGCATCTATCGCATGGGTGAAGGGCTGAGCAGGGCTTTTCCTGCCAGTGTGCTGAAGGCCCAGGCACAGCTGCATCTATCGCATGGGTGAAGGGCTGAGCGGGGCTGCATCTGCCAGTGTACTGAAGGCCCAGGCACCGCTGCATCTATTGCATGGGTGAAGGGCTGAGCAGGGCTGCATCTGCCAGTGCGCGCTGAAGGCCCGGACACAGCTGCATCCATCGCATGGGTGAAGGGCTGAGCAGGGCTGTTCCTGCCAGTGTGCTGAAGGCCCAGGCACAGCTGCATCAATCGCATGGGTGAAGGGCAGAGCAGGGCTGTTCCTGCCAGTGTGCTGAAGGCCCAGGTGCAGCTGCATCTATCGCATGGGTGAAGGGCTGAGCAGGGCTGTTCCTGCCAGTGTGCTCAAGGCCCAGGCAGGGCTGCATCTATCGCATGGGTGAAGGGCTGAGCAGGGCTGTATCTGCCAGTGTGCTGAAGGCCCACACGCAGCTGCATCTATCGCATGGTTGAAGGGCTGAGCAGGGCTGTATCTGCCAGTGTGCTGAAGGCCCAGGCGCAGCTGTATCTATCGCATGGGTGAAGGGTGAGCGGGGCTGTTCCTGCCAGTGCGCTGAAGCCCCAGGCACAGCTGCATCTATGGCATGGGTGAAGGGCTGAGCAGGGCTGTTCCTGCCAGTGTGCTGAAGGCCCAGGCACAGCTGCATCTATCGCATGGGTGAAGGGCTGAGCAGGGCTGTTCCTGCCAGTGTGCTGAAGGCCCAGGCACAGCCTCATCGATCGCATGGATGAAGGGCTGAGCAGGCCTGTTCCTGCCAGTTTGCTGAAGGCCCAGGCACAGCTGCATTTATTGCATGGGTGAAGGGCTGAGCAGGGCTGTTCCTGTCAATGTGCTGTAGGCCCAGGCGGGGCTGCATCTATCTCATGGGTGAAGGGCTGAGGGGGCTGTTCCTGCCAGTGCGCTGAAGGACCAGGCACAGCTGCATCTATCACATGGGTGAAGGGCTGAGCAGGGCTGCATCTGCCAGTGTTCTGAAGGCCCAGGCACAGCTGCATCTATCGCACGGGAGAAGGGCTGAGCAGGGCTGTTCCTGCCAGTGTGCTGAAGGCCCAGGCGCAGCTGCATCTTTCGCATGGGTGAAGGGCTGAGCAGGGTTTTTCCTGCCAGTGTGCTGAAGGCCCAGGCACAGCTGCATCTATCGCATGGGTGAAGGGCAGAGCAGGGATGTTCCTGCCAGTGCGCTGAAGGCGCAGGCGCAGCTGCATCTATCGCATGGGTGAAGGGCAGAGCAGGGATGTTCCTGCCAGTGTCCTGAAGGCCCAGGCGCAGCTGCATCTATCGCATGGGTGAAGGGCTGAGCAGGGCTTTTCCTGCCAGTGTGCTGAAGGCCCAGGCACAGCTGCATCTATCGCATGGGTGAAGGGCTGAGCGGGGCTGCATCTGCCAGTGTGCTGAAGGCCCAGGCACCGCTGCATCTATTGCATGGGTGAAGGGCTGAGCAGGGCTGCATCTGCCAGTGCGCGCTGAAGGCCCGGACACAGCTGCATCCATCGCATGGGTGAAGGGCTGAGCAGGGCTGTTCCTGCCAGTGTGCTGAAGGCCCAGGCACAGCTGCATCAATCGCATGGGTGAAGGGCAGAGCAGGGCTGTTCCTGCCAGTGTGCTGAAGGCCCAGGTGCAGCTGCATCTATCGCATGGGTGAAGGGCTGAGCAGGGCTGTTCCTGCCAGTGTGCTGAAGGCCCAGGCAGGGCTGCATCTATCGCATGGGGGAAGGGCTGAGCAGGGCTGTACCTGCCAGTGTGCTGAAGGCCCACACGCAGCTGCATCTATCGCATGGTTGAAGGGCTGAGCAGGGCTGTATCTGCCAGTGTGCTGAAGGCCCAGGCGCAGCTGTATCTATCGCATGGGTGAAGGGTGAGCGGGGCTGTTCCTGCCAGTGCGCTGAAGCCCCAGGCACAGCTGCATCTATGGCATGGGTGAAGGGCTGAGCAGGGCTGTTCCTGCCAGTGTGCTGAAGGCCCAGGCACAGCTGCATCTATCGCATGGGTGAAGGGCTGAGCAGTGCTGTTCCTGCCAGTGTGCTGAAGGCCCCTGCACAGTCTCATCGATCGCATGGGTGAAGGGGCTGAGCAGGCCTGTTCCTGCCAGTTTGCTGAAGGCCCAGGCACAGCTGCATTTATTGCATGGGTGAAGGGCTGAGCAGGGCTGTTCCTGTCAATGTGCTGAAGGCCCAGGCGGGGCTGCATCTATCTCATGGGTGAAGGGCTGAGGGGGCTGTTCCTGCCAGTGCACTGAAGGCCCAGGCACAGCTGCATCTATCACATGGGTGAAGGGCTGAGCAGGGCTGCATCTGCCAGTGTTCTGAAGGCCCAGGCACAGCTGCATCTATCGCACGGGAGAAGTGCTGAGCAGGGCTGTTCCTGCCAGTGTGCTGAAGGCCCAGGCACAGCTGCATCTATCGCATGGGTGAAGGGCTGAGCAGGGCTGTTCCTGCCAGTGCGCTGAAGGCCCAGGCACAGCTGCATCTATCGCATGGGTGAAGGGCTGAGCAGGGCTGTTCCTGTCAGTGTGCTGAAGGCCCAGGCACAGCTGCATCTATCGCATGGGTGAAGGGCTGAGCAGGGCTGTTCCTGCCAGTGTGCTGAAGGCCCAGGCACAGCTGCGTCTATCGCATGGGTGAAGGGCTGAGCACGGCTGCATCTGCCAGTGTGCTGAAGGCCCAGGCACAGCTGCATCTATCGCATGGGTGAAGGGCTGAGCAGGGCTGTTCCTGCCAGTGTGCTGAAGGCCCAGGCACAGCTGCATCTATCGCATGGGTGAAGGGTGAGCAGGGCTGTTCCTGCTAGTGTGCTGAAGGCCCAGGCGCAGCTGCATCTATCGCATGGGTGAAGGGGTGAGCGGGGCTGTTCCTGCCAGTGTGCTGAAGGCCCAGGCACAGCTGCATCTATCGCATGGGTGAAGGGCTGAGCAGGGCTGTTCCTGCCAGTGTGCTGAAGGCCCAGGCACAGCAGCATCTATCGCATGGGTGAAGGGCTGAGCAGGGCTGTTCCTGCCAGTGTGCTGAAGGCCCAGGCACAGCAGCATCTATCGCATGGGTGAAGGGCTTAGCAGGGCTGTTGCTGCCAGTGTACTGAAGGCCCAGGCACGGCTGCATCTATCGCATGGTTGAAGGGCTGAGCAGGGCTGCATCTGCCAGTGTACTGAAGGCCCAGGCACGGCTGCATCTATCGCATGGGTGAAGGGCTGAGCAGGGCTGTTCCTGCCAGTGTGCTGAAGGCCCAGGCACAGCTGCATCTATCGCATGGGTGAAGGGTGAGCGGGGCTGTTCCTGCTAGTGTGATGAAGGCCCAGGCGCAGCTGCATCTATCGCATGGGTGAAGGGTGAGCGGGGCTGTTCCTGCCAGTGTGCTGAAGGCCCAGGCACAGCTGCATCTATCGCATGGGTGAAGGGCTGAGCAGGGCTGTTCCTGCCAGTGTGCTGAAGGCCCAGGCACAGCAGCATCTATCGCATGGGTGAAGGGCTGAGCAGGGCTGTTCCTGCCAGTGTGCTGAAGGCCCAGGCACAGCAGCATCTATCGCATGGGTGAAGGGCTTTAGCAGGGCTGTTGCTGCCAGTGTCCTGAATGCCCATGCACAGCTGCATCTATCGCATGGGTGAAGGGCTGAGCAGGGCTCTTCCTGCCAGTGTGCTGAAGGCCCAGGCGCAGCTGCATCTATCGCATGGGCGAAGGGCTGAGCAGGGTTTTTCCTGCCAGTGTGCTGAAGGCCCAGGCACAGCTGCATCTATCGCATGGGTGAAGGGTGAGCGGGGCTGTTCCTGCTAGTGTGCTGAAGGCCCAGGCGCAGCTGCATCTATCGCATGGGTGAAGGGCAGAGCAGGGCTGTTCCTGCCAGTGTCCTGAAGGCCCAGGCGCAGCTGCATCTATCGCATGGGTGAAGGGCAGAGCAGGGATGTTCCTGCCAGTGCGCTGAAGGCGCAGGCGCAGCTGCATCTATCGCATGGGTGAAGGGCTGAGCAGGGCTCTTCCTGCCAGTGTGCTGAAGGCCCAGGCGCAGCTGCATCTATCGCATGGGCGAAGGGCTGAGCAGGGTTTTTCCTGCCAGTGTGCTGAAGGCCCAGGCACAGCTGCATCTATCGCATGGGTGAAGGGTGAGCGGGGCTGTTCCTGCAGTGTGCTGAAGGCCCAGCGCAGCTGCATCTATCGCATGGGTGAAGGGCAGAGCAGGGCTGTTCCTGCCAGTGTCCTGAAGGCCCAGGCGCAGCTGCATCTATCGCATGGGTGAAGGGCAGAGCAGGGCTGTTCCTGCCAGTGTCCTGAAGGCCCAGGCGCAGCTGCATCTATCGCATGGGTGAAGGGCAGAGCAGGGATGTTCCTGCCAGTGTCCTGAAGGCCCAGGCACAGCTGCATCTATCGCATGGGTGAAGGGCTGAGCGGGACTGCATCTGCCAGTGTGCTGAAGGCCCAGGCACCGCTGCATCTATTGCATGGGTGAAGGGCTGAGCAGGGCTGCATCTGCCAGTGCGCGCTGAAGGCCCGGACACAGCTGCATCCATCGCATGGGTGAAGGGCTGAGCAGGGCTGTTCCTGCCAGTGTGCTGAAGGCCCAGGCACAGCTGCATCAATGGCATGGGTGAAGGGCAGAGCAGGGCTGTTCCTGCCAGTGTGCTGAAGGCCCAGGTGCAGCTGCATCTATCGCATGGGTGAAGGGCTGAGCAGGGCTGTTCCTGCCAGTGTGCTGAAGGCCCAGGCAGGGCTGCATCTATCGCATGGGTGAAGGGCTGAGCAGGGTTGTATCTGCCAGTGTGCTGAAGGCCCACACGCAGCTGCATCTATCGCATGGGTGAAGGGCTGAGCAGGGCTGTATCTGCCAGTGTGCTGAAAGCCCAGGCGCAGCTGTATCTATCGCATGGGTGAAGGGTGAGCGGGGCTGTTCCTGCCAGTGCGCTGAAGCCCCAGGCACAGCTGCATCTATGGCATGGGTGAAGGGCAGAGCAGGGCTGTTCCTGTCAGTGTGCTGAAGGCCCAGGCAGGGCGGCACCTACCAAAGTGCCGCAGGGCCAGCCGGGCTCCACCCGCTGTCCAGTGGGCCCAGACGGTGGCGACAGCTGGCGGTGGCGTAGGCGGCCTGCAGTGCTCCTTCACTGGTCTGACGGTGGAGACTGCAGACCTTCCTAAGCGAGCACACGCTGTAATGTGGATACAATAAGAGATACTGCAGTTCAGGGACTTGTGGCTGGTGTGGCTTTTTACAAGGTTCCCGTCCCACAATATATTGTGTTCAGTTGTGATAAAAGGACAGCAGCTGTAGTTGTTGCACCTGTAGAAGCCTTACAGGTTTGAAGGTGGAATTCCCCTTCTTGGCATCTTAGAATAATGATTGTATCTTTGGGACACATGCTTTTAATGTAGATCTTTTCTTGAATGTCAACAATGTCTTTACCGGAAAAATAAACTATGAATATCTTTATCCAATAGGAGTAAATGCTAATGATTATGGCTTTTTATTTTTAAATTTGTGCTTATTTCCAGGATATATTGTGCTTTATCTTTGTGAACATCTTTTGTTATAACGTAGTTGCAAATATAATGATATTGTAAATCTTGTCTGCATTATATTGTTGTATTCCGCTTTAGGTGTCCGTATATAGGCTTTCCTGAAACATGTCCTTATATAGGCACAATTCGCATTGCCCTTATATAGGCATAGAATCCCAGTCCTTATTTAGGCATTAGCCGTGCACTCCAAATACAGGCATGGTCACCGACATCCGTCCACCCTAACGTCACAACGAGTTCTTAGAAACCAGACCCTTAAGCTCTTGGGAGTTCCCCTAGCACAGGATTATTGATTTCTCCAAGAACTCATCTATTATGCATGAACCGCTATACCTTAAGGGTTCATTCCTGACGTCTTCCTCTGTCCGACTTCACGTCAATGCTAACATTCCAAGGCACCTACCAGGTATAAATATACCTTCCCTTGCCCAAGCAAGTTAGGAGGAGACCTCGACTTTAGAGGAGCCCGTATCCCGGCCTGACGCACTGAGAAGACGCTGTCATCCCTGCTCGCAGAGAATCCAGCTTCCAGTGTTCTGACTCCCTTCGCAGGGTGTTAGAGTTCCAGATCCGGAAAGAGATTCCCACCTCTCATTCTCAAGGTATGGAGCTGACTAGAACCTAGAGGGACTCTTGGCATACCAGACTCTTAGTATATCATACTAGAGAATACTTCACCTACTTCTTACCTTGCACCACACTTAGGTTAGGTACACTGGGGTAGAACTAGCTTAGAGACGCATCTTATGTGTACTCGCATTTTTAGCTCATGTTATTTATGTACGTGAATATATGCTAAAAGATAATGCTAGCGCAGTATTATTTATTTCTACTGCTTACGCTGTACATTATATATCTTGCATATTGTCTTGTGATCATAACAGCTCATATCTCTTACATGAGAAACAAGACTGTTCAATAAATCCTTTTATTGAAACGCCCGTCTATTCTTTCTGTGTAACTCTGAGGAAACTAAGCATGCACGGTTAGCTGAGTGAAACTGTTATCTATTGTTTCCACGATTCTGAGACATGTTCCGATTCTAAAAGGAAAACAAAGTTGTCATGTTTATGCGGTTGCCAGAAACTACTCCCTTCTTGTTTTCAAGGAGTTTCTAGTGGCCTCAGAGCTAGCTGGCACAAAGTAATTAAGTTTGTACTCGATAGGGACATACTGACCTCAGTCCTATGTCAAACCTATAGGGTATATTATTCCAATGTGTAGAGCCTATTAGGGAAATAGGAACTACACTACAATATTGCCAAAGACACAAAACACATTTTAACACGGAGAAGTATCGTTTTTTGTTTAAAGAATCTATTAAAATGTAATTTAATTCTATTAAAGATAAAAGAGGAATTTTTGCAATCAATGATATGAAAACTATGGCAATCCTACACATTTTTGTACAATATCAATAAATATCTTAATTGAAACTGTCTCTAAACTTAAGATGCCGCAATCCGTTGTACTCCATATTGTTTGGGGCCATCGGCTCCCTTTGTTGGCGCTCCGTGTTGAGGTATATATTCCAGTTTTTGTGAGTAACCTGCTTGGTTAAATGTCATCACGTTGACTGCCAGGTGGGGTCCTGTTCATAGTCAAAATATAATTATCGTCCTTTGAGTGGCCCCAGCCAAAGTGATCCCTGAATTCTACAATCATGGGGTCAGTGCAAACGACAAGGGTGTGGCGTAGCTCAAAATGTGGACGAGCCCAGACAAGTGCTGGTTGGCTAGGGGCAATGATTGCCTTCTGGGAGATAAGTACTAGGCTAGGAGCACGATAGGAGAAGCCACAACCCAAGCACGATTGAGGGAAGAGGAGATCCGAGCATTAATGCTCCCTCCCAGAGGTCCATGGGGCAGGTCTCGGTGCAACAGGTGCTTCTGTGCTGCAGTCTGAACGGCCTCCCTCTCTGGAGACCGAAGCAAAGCTGACTTCATGAGAGCAAGAGAGCCTGACAGGAATTCAGCAGGTGCTGGGAGGGTGGTGCCAGGGCCGTAGGCTTGAGGGGGGCAGCAGAGCCTGGCCAGCCCTTACTTCTATGTAGCCCCTTAAAATGAGGGGCCTCAGGCTGGTGTGTGTTGTTTACTTGGGGCCTGATTACGGTCTTGGGGGACAGGGTTACTCCGTCACAAACATGACAGATATCCCATCCGCCAAATTACAATTCCATTATATCCCATGGAACGTGTAATACGGCGGATGGGATATTCGTCATGGTTGTGACGAGTATCCCATCCGCCAAGATTGTAATCAGACCCTCAATGTTCTGCTGTGAAGTTTGTGACCACCAGTCCAGCACCTGACGGGTTTCTTCGGCTGCTGCAGGTTGTTCTTTGAGGCTGAGGGATTTGTCTGTCAGGGTCATGTGTAGGACAGAATCTCAGCCTGGTTTGGTGTCACGCATACACGGGTCGAGATCCTACTTCCATCTACCTCTCTGTGAAACAAGCTGACAGAGAGGCACTGCTGGGCCGTTCGATAAGAGGTAAGACATAAGCGGAGTCCTTTTTCCCCTTAAGCTTTGTATACTCAGACCCTCACTGTTGAAGTGCCCCTGCCAAATGCTTGGCCTCTTGTGGTGAGAGCCCATTCAGAGATCAAGGCGATCCGTGACCCATCTATGTTCACATCATCCTGAAATAAATGACTTCATTTTCTGTAATGTGGAAGTATTTCATGCATGCAGTCAGATATGGGCTTCATACAAGTAGTGTAAAGTTCTTTTCATGCATGCTTTTTCAAAATGGATGCCTGCGCTTTATATGTATTTCCTGCCTGTGTTCTGAGCTAATGTACTAATATTATAAAATGATTTTCTTGCATGCTTTATCAAGTAGATTTCACATAACTGCATATGCATCGTGCATGGGATGAGGTCCTAGAGGATAAAGATATTTCATTACAAGACCGGAGGCTACCATTATGCAATAACCTTTTATCGCCGCCCCAACATGCAGCCCTTTAAAGGACATTACTACATCATAAAGCATAGAATGTTCATAGCATATAAGCTTTCAGTGCACATAGTCTTCATCCTCTTTTTATTGGCTGCTCCCTAACAGATAAGTACCTTACATTTTATATGACTTCCTACATTTGGATTTCTAGCCCTTTGTTCTCGGTTTTGGGTAGTCTTGGACCATTCCAATCTATGGATGCTTCCTCCTTTGTCAGATTTTAGTTTTAATTATTGAAATTCTTTGGTATTTTGTTTATTTCTATTGATTGAAGAGACATATTCAATATTTCTTCTATTAGATTTCTGGTAGAATCGCTATGCTTGCGTTTGTTTTGGGACATTCTACGCATGTAAAATACATTAAGCACAGTACCCGCTGTAACCGATCGCGCTGTGCCAGACCAGACGCATTGGCTCGCTTCTGTTTAGGGGGCAGGTCCTCGGACAGCATTTAGCCGCCTTAGCTGCTGAGCTGCGCCCAGCGTAGACGAATACAGTCCATTTCCTAGTCAGGCGGTCGCGGCTCAGAGCACACATTAATTTAATTATTTAGAAAGCTGGCGGTCTTGGCGGTGCTGCTAAGCAACAGGCTTGCTTTTCAAGGGCCGCCAGGATACGATGCGGCGTCACTGAGCACCGACTGTTGCTTAAAGATTGACAAGATGCTGCAATGCGATCTCCGGCATTCCTAGTTGCCGTAGAGACGTGTCTCAGAGCCCACAAAGGACTTTCCTTTATCTTGTAGTTTCTCTCGATCGCAAGGAATGCATAGCGCGTTACCTGGTAACCACCTGTGCTAAACGGACAGTGGTTTAACCGCGATCGGGATAGTGAAACAAAGACTTTTTTAGGTCTCGCCTACGCAGCGCGCATGCGCTGTTTAGGAGACCTTTAGCCGTCGTTCAGCTCTTTTTCGAAGCACATACTCGTGCTTGTGGCGGCATACACCTTGCGGGAGCGCGCAGGGGCGCGCCACAAGCACGAGTGTGTGCTTCAAAAAAGAGCAGATTGCTCTCCCAAGCGCGCGCGCCTCGCTCCGCCTCTCCGTCTTGTTCGCGCTTCTTATTGTTGGGCTTCTTTGGTAGGATTCGCGCATGTTTGGGTGTCTTTCGAAGGCTAATCCTGCTTGTTTTACATGAATCTCGCCTTCCATTAGCATATCCGAATTCCGGGATCAGTGACTCAGCCCGCCGTCTCTTCTGCCAGAAAGAGAGCGCACAGTCCCCTCAAAGTATCCCCACTGAACATGGAGACTGTTCTGCGCCGCTCCGCTGTTCCCACCACCTGGCGTCTACATTTCCTTTCTGCAGACTCTTCATTCTTCGGGTCCTCACTCTCGGCTAATACAGTCCAACTTTCACGAACCGCTTTTTCAGCAGCTGAGAAATCTGCCCTCTGCGTGTTTCCTTTTACATGCAATTTTATAATGACTTAAATGATCTCACTCCAGACTGCTGTTCACCCCTCTCTGTGCGCCTAACCCCATCCCACCGCTTCAGAGCAGAGAGAGCCCTGCCAGACATGGACTCTGGACACAATTACCAGGGAGAGGGTAATCGCGCACCTCTTAACTACATCGTCGTCATTCAGTTCCTCTCTCTCCTCTTCTGGAAATGCAGCCTTCAGAACTTCAACCCGAACAGTATAAAAACTCAAACTAAAGTTAATCTATCATCCTGCTACAAAAGAGATAAATCATTCAATGTTTTAAAACAGAAAACAATTCAAAACACACAAACGCAATATCGCCGTTTAAAAAGCAAATGCTTTCTTTGGAAATAAAAGGAGTTTTTAATACCTTTATTATGTAAAGCGTCGCAATACTTTTTTTATCGCCCGCAACTTGTTTTTCGCTTCACCCTTGCCTGTCTCATTAAACTCGTGCTTCAATCCACAAACATCAATTCAGTGACACGTACACCCAGGGCTTTAGTAATATAAATCGGACACTTAAACGGGTGTCTTTCAGGCCCTGTATTCATGTCCTTAACTTTTCATTCAAAAACACTCATCTAATTGTGAACGATGGGTGTAAAAACGTTAAGGTGATCTATGTTGTTGCTGCTTATATTTCACAAGCTTTGCTTAATCTTGCATTCCCTACGAGTGTTTGATTTTTCCCGGATGTTGTATGACTTTTTTTCCAGGCAGCACATTACTCTTGCCTAGTGCATAATTTGAATTCAGTCATAGCCAGGTGTTCATAACTGGCACAAATGAGCTGTGGAAGTCAGTGCCTGTAGGTCAAAAAGGTGTTCAGAATACGTAGCCTTTTAATCCTTGGCCTCTCAGCAAATAGCACAGAGCAGTGATCACTTGTGCCAGATGCAGTTGGGATTCTGTGCAAATACGTGGGCAGAGTGGTGCTCGATTTTAGTGTATATGTTTAAGCCACGCTCCTTTCAGGGACTCCCCACTTTTTTCAGACCACTTAAAGCCCCGTGTACACCATATTACACAACGTGAGATATGCGTAAAGTGCATGTCCATCTCGCAGGCACCGCAACAATTGTTAATGAGCCTATCACAACAGGGTGAAAAAAAAAACACCCACCTATCTATTAACCCGTTCAGCCACCTGTCCACTAACCCTGGGCATAATACTTAGCTACGCTCACGGAGCATGCAAAGTTTACTACTATGCAAATTGCACGTAGCAGGGTGAAAAACTGTGCTAATTGACGTAGCGTAGCAGCAGTATAATAAACACCTACAAATGCTTTCATAAAGCAATTTTCCATTCTTAAAAGCATATAACCAATTCACAAAAGTGAACTTTGACAATAAAATATCAAGCAATGAGAGAGGTGAGGATTTTGGGGTCCCCCTAACCTAGGGGGAGGACCAAGCACATGCCTTGAACACAAAAAGCATATCATGTGAACGATTCAGTGGTGGTCCCTTCCTCCTAGGACCACTCCAAGCACAGTTATGGGCAAAATACAATCCCAACCAAAGGCCCTGCAAAGCATTATGGGACGAGATTAGCAGTGGGCAGTGAATATTATAGTGTCCAATATCAAAATAATTCTACAAAGAGCTGCAGTTCAACTAGTCGTTACTAGATGTCCCTCACGAGTCAAATGCAAAAGCATTGAAATTATTAATACATCAAGCTGCAGTTCCACTAGTCGTTACTAGATGTCCTCACGAGTCAAATGCAAAAGCATTGAATCCCTTTCATGAAGCTTTTGCATTTGACTCGTGAGGGACATCTAGTAACGACTAGTGGAACTGCAGCTCTTTGTAGAATTATTTTGATATTGGATACTATAATATTCACTGCCCACTGCTAATCTCGTCCCATAATGCTTTGCAGGGCCTTTGGTTGGGATTGTATTTTTGCCAATAACTGTGCTTGGGGTGGTTCTAAGAGGATGGGACCACCACAGAATCGTTCAAAAGATGTGCTTTTTGTTTTCAAGGCATCTGCTTGGTTCTCTCCCTAGGTTAGGGAGGATCCCAAAGTCATCACCTCTCTCACTGCTTGTTAATTTATCGTTTCACTTTTGTGAAATGATTATATGCATTTTTACTTGCACTGTGCAAGATGCCTTTGGTAACTATTGTACAGTGCAGTCAAGCACGCAGCTATGCAATTTGCATAGCTACGTGTAGTTCAAAATGTACTTCGCGTAGCTACGTGAAGTGCTACTATGCAAACTATGCCCAGGGTTACTGTCCACCCACCCATTCTGCAGTCAATTCAGCCATCTATTATGTGTCTGCTTATCCATCCATTCATTATTTCATCCATCCTTACATCCATAGGTTTATTTATGTCGCCACCATTTACTATTTTCATCAATTTTTCCAGCCAACCTACTACTCTGCAGTGCAATCCTACAAAGTGTAATATTTGTTTATGGTAAGGTCGCGCTTAGGCGTTTCAATAATATATAGTTTTACGTCCGCTATACCAGCTATTTAAAGAATGCAAATATTTGCAACCGTTTTCTCCTGTTTTAAACTTATCATTGCAAAACGTGCAAAAAGCCCTGCAAATATGACGTAATACAAGCAAACAAAACTTGAATGCTTGGGAAGTAGTGTTGTGTTTCTGTGTGAAGCTTAGCATCCCTACATTTAGAGCACTTCACTCACTCTCTGACAAAGAACATTCACAGATACTGGTCACAACAAACATACCATTCTGTAGGACTATATAAATTATCTTTTTGTTCGAAAATAGCTGTCTCCTAGATTAACACATTTACAGACTAAATCTATCAATGTTTTAAAAAAAAAAAATTAGAAACGTAAACGCAACGTTGCCGTTTAGCAAGCAAATACTTTATTTGGAAATAAAAGAAATTAAAGTCCCCTTATTATGTTGCACGTCGGAATACTGTTTTTCTCACCTTCGACTTGTTTTTAGCGTCACTCTTGCCTGTTTTTAGCCAAAAAAAGGACTTTATTGGCTTATTTGTCTTGACGTTTTGTTACCTGCTTCACTAGGCTTTGAAGTCAGGAAGTGAAGTAAACGCACTTCCCTCAGTGCAACACGTGGTTTTAACACATAGTTCAGTGAAATCCATGTAAAACAAGCATTGGCATAGCCAATAGGTCTCGCCTTTGGGACCTTATAAGTATTTAGTTATGCAGCACAATATCCTTGGTGCAACAACATCAAGTGTTGCATGGCTAAACACTTATACTGTCCCAAAGGCGAGACCTATTGACTATGCCAATGCTTGTTTATCCAGTCCCAGTTTCTTCAAAAGAGTTTAAACGAGCCTAGCTGAATATAGTTATTCAACAGCTCCACCTAGTGGCAAAATTGCTTTAGTTTCTTTTGAGTTTTTACAAGCGCATCTTTATATTGCATTTTTACTAACCCTGGGCATAATACTTTGCTATGCTTACGGAGCAAATTGCACGTAGCAGAGACATAGCTTAGCAACAGTACATTAAACACATACAAATGCTTTGTTAAAGCCATTTTCGATGCTAAAAAGCATATAACAAACTCACAAAAGTGAATTTTGACAATGAAAATATCAAGCAATGAGAGAGGTGATGATTTTGGGGTCCCCCCCTAACCTAGGGGGAGGACCAAGCAGATGCCTTGAACACAAAAAGCATATCATGTGAACGATTCAGTGGTGGTCCCTTCCTCCTAGGACCACCCCAAGCACAGTTATGGGCAAAAATACAATCCCAACCAAAGGCCCTGCAAAGCATTATGGGATGAGATTAGCAGTGGGCAGTGAATATTATAGTGTCCAATATCAAAATAATTCTACAAAGAGCTGCAGTTCAACTAGTCGTTACTAGATGTCCCTCACGAGTCAAATGCAAAAGCATTGAAATTATTAATACATCAAGCTGCAGTTCCACTAGTCGTTACTAGATGTCCCTCATGAGTCAAATGCAAAAGCATTGAAACCCTTTCATGAAGCTTTTGCATTTGACTCGTGAGGGACATCTAGTAACGACTAGTGGAACTGCAGCTCTTTGTAGAATTATTTTGATATTGGATACTATAATATTCACTGCCCACTGCTAATCTCGTCCCATAATGCTTTGCAGGGCCTTTGGTTGGGATTGTATTTTTGCCAATAACTGTGCTTGGGGTGGTCTTAAGAGGATGGGACCACCACTGAATCGTTCAAAAGATGTGCTTTTTGTTTTCAAGGCATCTGCTTGGTTCTCTCCCTAGGTTAGGGAGGATCCCAAAATCATCACCTCTCTCACTGCTTGTTAATTTATCATTTTCACTTTTGTGAAATGACTATATGCATTTTTAGCATATAAAGATAGAGTTATTTATTTTATTTTAACTTGCACTGTGCAAGATGCTTTTGGCAATTATTGTACAGTGCAGTCAAGCACACAGCTACGCACTATGCAATTTGCATAGCTACGTGTAGTTCAAAATGTACTTCACGTAGCTATGTGAAGTGCTACTACGCAAACTACACCCGGGCTTAATTTTTACTTTTATCAAGGGATAAGTATGGAAAGATGAAATTCCCCAAATCAACCTTCCAGTGAGTTCATGGGGGAGTCTCTCAAAAGATTTGTGGAAGAGGAGCTTAGTTCCTCAGTTAAAGAGGCAGTAGATGCTGCATTATCAGAGGAAGCGTGATGCCCTTCCAGAGGAAAATAATTTGTCTTTTTCTGAGGGGGACTCCCCTTCTACCTCTGAACCCAGAAAGAGGGGAAAGGTTTCTCAAAAAAAGAAACACTTAGAAAAGGCGCAAGACCCTGCCTGCAATGTTGGTAGCCTTAATGCTGCAATAGAGAGTAGTGCTCTCAGCAGCACAAGAGGAAAGGGCCACCTCTACGGTGCACAAGAAAAGGTTGTCCTTAGCAGCATTAATAGAAAGAGTGACCTTCATAGCTCAATGGAAATGCAGGAAAATGTAAACTTTTCAGAGGACAATATCGAGGATGAGGATATGGTATGGGATGAATACGTATTTGACCCACAGGAGAGCTGTGATATTTTGGGTTTGGATGAAGATATAGAGCAAGCCTCCACGTCTACCGAAATAAGAGACCCACTTGGATGCGAAATGTTTAATCCAACCTCAATTACACACCCACCCTTTGGACCACGTCTCAAAATATTTAAAATTTTGGGTTGGGAAATCCTTAGATAAGGAAACCCGCAATTTACTCCGGGCAGAGTGTCCAAGACCCTCTACTTAAAATAAGGTTTGTAGTACTCCTAACCTAGAACCGGATATTATTACATTTTATTCAAATCCGGAAAGGACCCGAGAAAAGGGACTGAGAAATGCCTTAAGCAAAGTCAAGATAAACTGCTTGACGTTTTGGGACCCCTCACCCACATTTTGGATATAGCTGAGGAAGCCAAATGTATAGACGGCAAAGTTAATTTGGAACTCTTGAGAGGTTGGGCACAACGCATCATCTGTTTACCGGGGAATGCTAACGCGAATCTTATCTCTGAACGGTCAGTCGAATTAATCGAAAATTGGCAGATTTGTCAACAAGAGAGAACAGTGGAGATCCAAAAGGCCTTTTGTTTGGTGAAAGTTTCGTCAAATCATTAGACAAATATGTTTTGACTTTCACTGTCTTTAGTAAGGCCCAAAATAATATGAGGAGAGTCTGTGCCTCAAGAGCTATTTTTAGACGGGCTGGCAAGGGGAGGGGAACTGACTGTCAGCCGGACCTCGTTTAGGTCCCATTATTACAACTATTTACCGGAATCTATGGTACTTCTGGACGGGGCTACCGCTCCAACCAAAATTTCTATCCCCAGAGAGGGAGAACCTCAGGGTCTCGTTGAGGGAGATCCACACCATAGGTCTCAGGTTGCCAAGGTGAGTTGTCCTGGTTCTTCCCTATTAAAGGTCAGGGGAAGGTTACAATATTTTGTACACAACTGAGAAAAAATAACAAGAGACCCATGGGTTTTGGACACAGTTAATGGCTTCAAATTAGGCTTTCTGGAAGAGCCAGTATAGGTAAGACAACCAAAGGAATTCTTAGACACAGAAAAGATGGTTTTAATAGATATAGAAGTAGCACAGTTACTAGAGAAAGGGACCTTCGTGTTTAGAACTTGTCAAAAACAGGAGGTTTTGTGAGTACCGTTTTTCTGATAAAGAAAAAGGACAAGGGTTGGCGTCCAGTGATACATTTAAGGGACTTTAAGTTTTTACCTAGTTTACAGGCATTTCAAGATGGAGGTGATCCATCTTTTAAGGGTCATTTTGCAATCAAACGATTTGTTAGTGAAACTAGATCTCAAGGACGAATATTTCACAATCCCCGTGGACTGGGACAGTCAGAAATACTTCCGCTTCAACTGGAGGGGTGCCTTGTACCAATTCTATGCCTTCCCTTTGGTCTCTTAGGCTCCTTGATGTTTCACCAAGGTGATACGTCCAGTGATAGTTTTCCTGAGGGAACGGGGTGTACGGTTAATAATCTATTTGGACAATATTTTGCTCATGTGGAACTCTTAGAACACTTGAGGTTGATTATAGTAACACTGGAGAGCCTTGGTTTCGTAGTCATCATGAGAAGTCTGTCATGGTTTCCTCACAGAATTTCGAATTTCTAGGCTTCCAAAGGAGGAGATACTTTAGAAGGATTTTGCAAGAGTTTGGGGACTTTTGTCTTCTTCAACTCAAGCAGTTTTTCCTGGCCCTTTACACGACAGAGCCCTACAGAGATTAAAGGCATCAGCTATAAGGAAAGGTCTATGGTATGGGGACACTCTTTACCTTTCCTTAGAGGCTCGGGAGGCTTTGGAGTGGTGTTCAAGGAATTTTGAGGCATGGAACGGCAAGGCAATTTTTGTAAATGTACCGGCTAAAACGCTGGCATCGAATGCCAGCAATCTAGGTTGGAGAGCACAACTGAACAGTTTAGAAACAGTCAGGAGGTTGTAGGAGGAGGAGAAATTACTCCATATAAATTGTTTAGAGAAATTAGCAGCACTCAATGCCTTAATGAGTTTCAAGAAATTATTAATGACCACTGTTACTTTACTGCGGCTAGACAACTTCACAGCAGTAACTTAAATAAACCGTTTGAGTGGCTTGAGTTCAAAAGTTCTGTTGGAGTTAGCAAGACATATTCAGTATTTCTGTTGGAACCACAAGATTGTGTTGAGAGCAGAATTTATCCCAAGCATTCAGAATGTGAGAGCAGATTGGAATTCCAGATACCTCAAAGATTACAGTGATTGGAAATTAGATCCAGTAGTGTTCCATCAGATTCAGGGAATTTGGGGTCCCATCCAGGTGGACTTATTTGGGAGCAGACTAACCTTTCAGGTTCCCTATCACAGCTGGAGACCAGATCCAGGAGCTTTAGCAGTGGATGCCTTTCTGCAAGACTGGGGAAGGATGGTAGGTTACGGCCTTCCACCTTTCGCCATGATTCAGCGAGTTTTAATGAACGTGAGTGTGGAAGGCTGCAGTGTGATTCTAGTAACTCCCTTTTAGGGATCTGGGGTATGGTTCCCCAAGGTGATGGAGTTAGCAGTTGCTATTCCCCGGCGGATCCCTGTGTCTTTAGGTCTTCTGAGGAATCCAGAAGCAGAAGAGCACCCTTTAGTTTTCAAAGAGAAAATGAACCTTCTTGTCTGGAAGATTTCAGGAGTTCAGGCAGAAATTCAAGCCTTTCTGGAGAAGCTAGAGATCTATTAGATGAATCTTGGGCCCCAGGAACTAGGAAAAGATACAGGGGTGTCTGGAAGAAGCGGTGTGCTTGGTGTTTGGTAAGTGGTTTCAGTCCTGTGGAAGCTCCTGGCCCTGAGGTAGCCAATTATTTAGTGCCCCCCCTTTAATTCAGGATTGTCCTATAGAACTATTAATTGTTATAGATCAGCCATCTCTGCTGGTCACGCTTTAATTAATAATTTTGCAACCAGCAGTGACCCGCTAATAAGAAGAGTAATGAAGGGTGTGAGAATTAAAAGACCCCTAAAGCACGTTATGAATCTCTTTGGGACGCAAATTTAATTCTCAAACTATTTACTAATTGGCCATGTAATAAGTATCTTAATTTAAAGCAGATTTCTATGAAACTAACAACTCTTCTTTGTTTCATTTCTTTCAGGAGAATTTCTGATGTTAAGGCTCTAGAAATTTCGAATAGCTTTTACTCTGTAGAGGAGGTACATTTTTGATATTTGGAAAAGAACCAAAACAATGTCTCAATCAATTTTTTGTATCCTTTCTTTAGATATTGTGAAAAAGTTTGTGTGGTGAGTTTTATGAAGGTTTATAAGAACAAGATGTTAGAGTTTAGACCACATGGGGAAGATCAATTACTAGTGTCATTAGTTCAACCTTATAAAGCAGTGTCTACAGCAACTTTAGCCAGGTGCGTATGTTCAATCATGGATGAATCTTTCGACGTTTGTTGCCCATTCCTCCAGCGAGGCAATGGCCAGTAAGGTGTTCTGGTCGGGTAATTCCTTGCCGGAAATTTTAAAAGCAGTGGATTGGTCAAATGCTAATACCTTTGCCAAGTTTTATTTGAGACCAGTGGAACATGTACGTGTTACAACACTTGACAACTTTAAACGTGTATAACGGTAGCCTCCGGTCTTGTAATGAAATGGCAATTCTCCAATTAACATGCAAAGAGAATCTTGATTTCATTAAAGACAACGGAGGCTAACATTATCCCACCCTCCTCACCCTTATGGTGGAGAATTAAAAAAAAAGGGGGGGGAGGGATAAAATTAACAAGATTTGTAAGTTATTGTATTAAGAGATAATTATTGTTATGGTTGGAGTTATGTTGCTATATTGTTTGATATAGGTAATTTATAGGTTTTTTTTTCTTCCAGAAAACAGTTTGTCAGTTTATCCTGACAAAGAGGTATTCTTTTTTACAGACTGAAGATATGAAGTTTCTTGGTTATATCCAGAGGATGTCAACTTATTTTCGTTTTGTCGCAACCTAAAAAGAGGAGGAAGACTATGTGCACTAACCGTGGGCAAGGAACTCGCGGAGATTAGTTAACTACGCATTACATTGAAAACACGGAATTCATGCAATAATTCCGACTCTACCACTTAATGGAGTTAGCTATTGCACCCACAAACCTGTGATAAATCAACTTTACCTTTACATGCTAAAAAGCATATAACCAATTCACAAAAGTGAACTTTGAAAAATTTCACGCAATGAGAGAGGTGATGATTTTGGGGTCACCCCTAACCTAGGGGGAGGACCAAGCAGATGCCTTGAACACAAAGAGCATATCATGCTCAATGATTGTGGTGGTCCCTTCCTCCTAGGACCACCACAAGCACAGTTATGGGCAAAAATACAATGCCAACCAAAGGCCCAGCAAAGCATTATGGGGCGAGATTCTAGAGTGCAGTGAATATTATAGTATTAGCTCTCAGCTGAGCCGGAGAGCCTGCCCCTTGAGGAATGTTTTGATATTGGATACTATAATATTCACTGCACTCTAGAAGATCGTCCCATAATGCTTTGCAGGGCCTTTTGTTGGGATTGTATTTTTGCCCATAACTGTGCTTGGGGTGGTCCTAGGAGGATGGGACCACCACCGAATCGTTCAGCATGATGTGCTCTTTGTGTTCAATTTTTGAATCAATAAAGGGTTCTGGCCCGTAATCAGCAAGGCTAGGCCAATACAATAGTCTACACAACGACACAATTGCCAATACTGATAATTATTCAACAAGTAACTCTTCACAATCACGTGACACTCATAGTGACTGGAAAGCAAATACATTTTTCTTTTTCTTTTTATATACTTAAAGATTTAATTTCAAGATGGACCAGTTCATGTTATTATTTCTATGAACATTCTCAACAATTTTGGAACCACATAAAAACTGTACAAACATATAAACCATTACTTTTCCATCACAAATATGACATTACATTACATATCACATTTAAAAACGTGTAAGAGATGTAAGAAAGCTCAAGTTCCAAAGAAAGTGAAGTAGAGTAAATGAAAGAATAACAAAGGAAAAGAAGAAGAACACCAAGGGAAAGGTTGAAAACGTAAATAGACGTTTATTTTGAAAAAATTCCTCAAATACAACACAACCCCTGGAGGAATATTAGCCAAACAGTACTGTATTCAGGTCATCAAACCTCAAATTCATTTTTCATTATAGGGTGCTTTCACCATATAGACCTGATACTCAAATCTAAAGAACACTTGTTTGGTCATAAACAGAAGGTTGACGCGTTTCAAACCCCCTAAAGTATTTTAAATGGGGTTATCCTGAGGACCTGGAACAAAAGGAGCTGAAAAAGAAAGAGGTGCGCGTGTTACCATTTAATCAAATCAATCTTCAAGCACTCCAAACACTCCCCAATAATTTTTTTATTTTACCTTATTTTAGGACTTTTTTGTGGCATTGACTGTGCCCCCTCAATGATGTAACAAATACCACTGTTAAGGCGAGAACAGGAAAGAAGACTTTAGTTCAATGGACCTAAGAGCGCTGGGAACAAGTTTGCAAGGCTTTTGTCAAGTTTACAAAACTCTAATAAACTTACTTCAAGATATCAGATAGCCTGCCTTGAAGGTGTTTTGAAAGAGGATGGCGATGATGGTTTTAAAACTGTCTTTACACGAAAGAAAAGAGGTTAGAGAGTGGCTCATACGGCATCGATCCGCTTGAAAGTTGATAATACGCAAGCACACTTCTTCGTACCTCGGAAGAACGTGTCAGGGCAACTCTTGGGTTAATCCTTATTTTGTGAGCCCGCACTCATGCGTGTATACCAATCTAAGGACGAAGAAAGAAGGCAATTCAACCACCAAAGATCACCAAAGACCGGATTGCGTTTGTTGTTAAAACCATTCTTCTCTCACCTCAAGCTGATATTTCTTCGCTCGCATCTAAGTTGCAATCGCCCATCCACATTGTAGCCAGCAACGTCAAGTGCGCCCAAGGGCGCGTTTATATGACGACAGCGAACAATTTGTCACGTGCTCACTTTTGTCTCAACAAACTTTATTGTATCCCGCAAAGAAAAACAATTTATGCATCATCCAAATTTAAAAACCATTACAGTTAGATGGCCAGTATCCATATGATCACGGCGATCTCTTAGCATTATATTATCGCCTTAGGTTCAACTTATATTTATAAGTCAGCTGAGACCATACTCACATCCGTAATAACGGTGCATCATGGGAGTTGAATACACTGATGTACAAGTTTATACCGTGTTCAAGTTCACACTTACTCTGCGTTCAAGGAACGATTTTACCTCTGGGGCTTTCAATTATATGAACCCTGATGCCCAAAGAGATATATATCCATACAAATAAGTGGATAAAAAGTTGATTTGGCAATCGAGCTAAATGCAAACAGTGTCACAGATTATACATTTCGGATAGTTCGTTCAATCCGTCCACAGCCGTGTTGTATTTCACTATTAACATTGCTTCTCTTTGCAATAGTGCCCTCTCCACATCACCACCTCGTGAATCCCTTTCAATTTTTGATAAGATGGTCCATTTTAGATCGTTCACAGTATGGTTTTAAGCGTCCAATGATTCACCAAGGGCGCATTCGCAGTCTGCTTGCGAATTCTAGACATATGCCGAATCATGCGTTGGCGAGCTTCCTGATTGGTTTTGCCAATATACAATTTTGGGCACGGGCATAAAATGCAATACACCACGTTCTTTGTTTTGCAATTGGTAAACAGCTCATGTTTCCACTTAATATTTTTAAAGCAAAAAAGTGCACCTTCAATTGTTTGAGAGCAGCATACACAAGTCCCACATTTGTGATGTCCAATAATCGGGGGTAGATTCAGTTGCGACCTCAATGTGCTTCTATTAGGTGGTTTTTGTACTGCTGCACGGTAAACAGCCTTTAGTGCGCGGCTGCTAGTGCGCATACCATTACTTCGCAAGCGTTACTACGCTTGCGATGTTACAACGCGTACCTTTAGTACGCAAGTTGTTACATCGCAAGCGTTGTTACAACGCATGCGTTGTAATGGTATGCACTATCCACATCGTTGTTTGGAAGCAGCTTCCGTTTCCAAACAACGACGTGCAGATCTGACGTCGCTGGAAAACCGCTGGAAGCCGGAGAAGAGAGGAACCACGGAGGAGAGAGAGGTAAGTGTAGTTTTTGTGTGTCGTACAGGGGTAGTCTTTTAGGTTGTAGGGTTGTGTTTGAGTAGTGTAGGGTCGTGCTGGGGCTAGTGTTTTAGGGTTTAGGGTAGTGATGTGGTGTATGTGTAGTGTAGGGTAGTGTTTTAGGGTTTAGGGTAGTGTCAGGGGGTCGTGCAGGATAGTGTTTCAGTGTAGGGAAGGGACTGGGGGTAGGGGCAGGGTCATGCTGGGTGTAGTGTTTTAGGGTTTAGGGTAGTGTTGTGGTGTTAGTGTAGTGTAGGGTAATGTATTAGGGTTTAGGGTAGTGTCGGGGTGTAGTGCAGGGTAGTGTTTGGGTGTAGGAACAGGACTGGGGGTCGGGGGAGGGTTGTGCAGGGGTAGTGTTTTAGGGTTTAGGGTAGTGTTGTGGTGTTTGTGTAGTGTAGGGTAGTGTTTTAGGGTTTAGGGTAGTGTTGGGGTGTCGTGCAGGGTAGTGTTGTAGTGTAGGGAGTGGACTGGGGGAAGGGTGAGGGTCGTGCAGGGAGTAGTGTTTTAGGGTTTAGGGTAGTGGTGTGGTGTTTGTGTAGTGTAGTGTAGTGTTATAGGGTTTAGGGTAGTGTCGGGGGTGGTGAAGTGTAGTGTTAGAGTGTAGGGTCCAGGCATGGGGGAGGGGGAAGGTCGTGTAGGGGGTAGTGTATTAGGGTTTCGGGTAGTGTTGTGATGTTTAAGTAGTATAAGGTAGTGTAGTGTAAGCATGATTTTAGTGCGATGTTTTTAATTAGCATAAACCATAGTACATTTATAACCATTTGCGTTATAAATGCAAGCGCAGTTAAAACTTGCGAAGTAATGGGTTATGCTAAGTAAAAACATGCGAAGTAATGGTATGCAAAATATCGACATACATTACTGCTGCACGAATGATTAAGTTCCCTACACTTTTGTCCTTTTTAAGAGCAAACAAAGGTTTACTACAAGAAGTGTGTACTTGTTGCACTAGGTGCCAGTTTTGATTGATCACCTTTTTGAGAAAATTGGTGCGAGAACAGTATGCCGTCACACATACCAAACGTTCAATGGGATCTTTCTTCTTTTTCTGTTACAAAATTTCTCTAGGTGTCCACCAGGCCCGTTTCATAGCATATTTAAGTAGTTTTCTTGGATAGCCTCGTGTTGGAAGCCGGAGTCTCCGTCACGCATCACTGTCACAAATGCGCGACCCGGGACTCAACGTTAGGCCAAGTAAGGACACCGTTTGAGATAGCCCTCCTCACCCCCTTAGTAGCTTGGCACGAGCAGCCAGGCCTATCTCCAAGGCACGAGTGTACAGTATGTGCAACCACACCCACACAACCCCCTGGTGTCACCACAAATGGACTCCACACGAGTTTGTAAAAACGAGTATAAACTTTATATAAAAGATATACGATCAGGCCACATGTTACAAAAGCCAACATATAATAAAGGGTAATATTCGTTCCGGCTGGCTGGTAGGTTCAAATCCCAACCACCGCTTTCCAAATGCTATACTGGTCGTAATGCTAGAATCACATACGTTGAAATGGACAAACAATAGTGCTCTGCGTAACGATACAATCCTGTGCTGGGCACAGGAGAAATAATACTATGCGTAACGATACACTCCGGTACCTGCAATGGGAGAAATTATGCAATGCGTACTGCTACAATCATGTACTGCGCAATGAAGGAATAATGCAATGCGTCACACCCCAATCACGTACTTTGCAATGAAGAAACAATTCAATGCGCGCCACCACAATCATGTACTTTGCAATTAAGTAATAATGCAATGCGTAGCTACAATCATGTACGTTGCAATGACAAAATAATGCAATGCGGGCCGCTACAATCCTGTACTTTGCAAGGGAGAAATAATGTAATGCGTAGCGCTTCAGTCGTGTACTTCGTTAGGCGGAAATAATGTCAGGCGTCATAAGACAGTCCGGCAGTTCGTTAGCAGCAATATTGGCAATGTGTATTACGACAGTCAGCCTCTTCGATAACAGTTGCCACCCACACGTATTCATGATGAAATACAGTACAGCTTCCCACTCGGGCCCCAGAACCACCACTCCTTGGTCAGTACGGGCCCCAATCTGAGTCGAAGCGTAGGCCCACTTCGTCAGAAGGACTAAGAGGCCGAGAGAGTGTCCCTCCGAGCCCGCACCCCGCCCAGGCAGTGATCCACGTTACCTGGGGGGCGCGACCCCACTGTCCTCTCCTCCTTCAATGAACTAGGCCTTTCGTGCAGAACTTTCTCAATGGGCCTCAGCGGCTCGGCCTGGCAGCTCAGCTCCTCCGGGGCTGCCGGTCCGGGCCGTGACTGTTAGGAAGGTCTCAGGCGGCCGCAGGGCACACGTACCCCACGCCACTGAGATTGCGTTACTCCGGGTGCACGATCACCACCGCACCCTCCGGGTCTCTTCTGGCACGAAGCCACACACACAACGCTGATGGGACTTCACATCGAGTCCGAGTGCACGTTCAACCAGCACTCCTTCCTGCGGTCTCAGTTGGCACCAAGACACGCACACCACGCTGCAGAGACTCACTTTCTTCTGGTGCACACGATGATCAGCCGATCACCTCCACAGTCCCAGGTTGCACCAAAGCACGCACACTGCTTCACTGAGACTTACTCCAATTCTGGTGCCCCGATATCCAGGCGCTCCTCACCAACGCCTCCGGCCGCACCTCGACACGCTCACCATGTCCGAGCCTCGCTTCTCCTCCGGTGCACTCGATCACCAGACGCTCTTCACCAATGTCTCGGTGCACCCCAACACGCACCCTGCGCGTCCGAGACTCACTCCACTTCTGATGCACGCGTTGACCAGGCGCTCCTCACCAACGCCTCCAGTGCACCACGACACGCACCCAGAGCGTCCGAGACTCTCTTCACCTCCGATGCACCCGCTCACCAGGCCCTGTTCACCAGAGCCTGCGGTGCACCCCGACACGCACCCTGCGCGTCCGAGTCTCGCTTCACCTCCGGTGCACACTTCACCAGGCGCTCCTCACCGACGCCTCCTGTGCACCACGACACGCACCCTGCGCGTCCGAGACTCACTCCTCCGTCGATGCACACATTCACCAGGCCCTCTTCACCAATGCCTCCTCTGCACCACGACACGCACCCAGCGCGTCCGAGTCTCGCTTCTCCTCCGTGTGTCCAAGATCACAGGGCACACCTTCTGAGGGTCTCAAGGTGCCACAACACGCGCCCACCGCGTTGCTTGAAACTTCTCCGGAAACTTTTATGTTCCTGTGTTTCCAAACAGGGAGCCAGCTCACCTCGGGCCCTTGGGGTTACAAGACACAGCACAAAGCACAGTCTTCTTCAAGCAGGGGGACCCAGCGCCTCCAAGCACAGTCCCAACAGCCTCTCTCTTAGTTAGAACAGCAAACTGCAGACCAGCCCCAGATCACGAAGCAAGGATTGGTCTCCCCAGCAGTCTCTTCAGTTGCTCCTTCTTTAGCAGAGGTTCCTCTTGACCACAGAATGGGTCCAAGCCTTTTCAGTCTCAATCCATTTCTGTTTCATTCCAACGTTCAGGGGTTTCAGCTCTCATAGATATACCCCTAAATGTCTTTGAAAGTTTGTTGTGCTCAGGGGTCCCTGACCCCTGCCTAAATCAGTTCTGGGTGTCTCCCTCCCAGTGTCACCTTTCTCCCTTTGATACTGGGGGTCTGGATCCTTAATCACTCAGCAGGAGATGGGTCAATTGTTTTATAGCCGCAACCCAGGCCTCTTCACCTCCCGGGCTTCTCCTCACATACTCTCCAGCTGCAGGTCAGCCTGGTGCCATCTCACCCCCTCCCTCTCAGATCCAGACAGTCAATCCACATTCAACAGAGACACACAGAAAAGCTTAAAGCACAAAACTCAGCCACTTTCTAAAAGAGCGGCTTCTGAACACACAGTGCAAAACCACTTTCATAGAAAGATGGGTTATGACGCTGTGAGTTCATACATACCAAACTTCACTTCTCCATTCTAAACTTATGGGAAACTAGGCTAACAAACACAATTCCCAGCCTCCCCCATTCTGACCTATGGGCAGGATGGCCTTTCACCAGTGAAAAACGAAATGGAGTGTTTTTCACTGTCAGGACATAACACACACCTCAGTATATGTCCTGCCTTTTACTTACACGGCACCCTGCCCAGGGGTTACTGGGACCTACCACAGGGGTGCCCACGGTGCATGTAAAAGGGAAAGTAAGGTCTGACAAGTAGCTGTACTTGTCAGGACACATGCTAACTTAGCAAACTGTGCGCAGGCCCTACACTGTAGGCTTGAGTTCCCTTCTCCGCGCGCCCTTGCATTACTAGTCCTGGCACACCCAGTGCACATCACTAGGGACTTTACTAGTAAGGCAAACATACCAATCATGGCCAACCAATTACCAAAACACTTTACACAGGGAACTACTGTACTTTGACACTGATCAGCAGTGGCAAAGTACCCAAAGCATCTAAATTGGCACTCTATGTCAGGAAAACGGTGTAGGGGGAAAGCAAAATGTTTTAGGGAATTAGCCAAAAAGGCCAAGTCCGACACCTTGCAGCTTCAATTTTTCAAAAAGATTGTTTGCATGAAGCATATATTCATTTTTTGTTGAGCAGTTGCGTTTTACCCTGAGGAACTGCTCAAAAGGGAGATTGTCACGCAAACTGCGTGGCTGGTGGCTTGTGTAGTGGAGGGCTTTATTCCTGTCTGTGGGCTTTGTATGTAATGAGTGTGAGAAATTGGCCTGGTATATGCTGTCCACTAATTAAAGTGGGCACCTTGCACCAGTCCAAACGACCCTTATTGATGATTAGGTTAAAGACAACCTTTATTGAAAGCTATCCTAGTAATAGCTATGGAGAGCAGCCTTCAGGCTAAGTCTCGAAGGAATGTAAAGCAGCTTGTTTTACCAGTATATAACCTCTTGAATGACCAAATGAAAGGAGAACCACATCAGGTATATATATATAAAATATATGTATTTATTACTAAACACTCTCTACTAACCTCTTTATGAGATTAGAGAACAAGGCACACAATATTACAGTACTAGAACGACAGTAAATAGCACAATACACAGTGGGCTCCAGGGGGAGACCAAACCATATATCAAGAAAGTGGTATAACAACCAGGACTTGACTAGGCACAGTGCCTAGAGCATGTAGAATCACTGAGACCCAAAGGAACCACCCAAGGTAGGGACACAGGGGACCCACGGAGGACGGGTGCAGTGTGGGAACACAGGCGCGAGTTCCGTACAACTCTATGGGAAAGTCGCGGTTGGAAATTTAGAGTTTAAGGACACTTTGGAGAGGACTTCAAGCAAACCCAGTTAAACATAGAAGGTTCTAAGGCCAGCACCCTTGTGAGTACCGAGGTACCCGTGTTACCTTGCCCAGGGAAGCCGGGTGCATAGGGGTCAAGAGGTGTCAGAAACCCTTGTCGTTTTCAATGGCGTGATGCGAAGAAGTACTGCTGCCGTGGAGAAGAAAAGTGTCCGGTGTGACACAAGCCTGGATCGGAGATGAGAAGAACCTGAAAGCAGAGGGGACAAAGTCTGAGTCACTTCACGTGACCAGGAGCGGAGCAATCGAATGCTCACCGATGTCGGGTGCTTCAGGTGCGAAGATGTGAAGCTTGACTCTGCAGCCACGGGGACCAGGAGACAGCAACGACGACCAGAGTCCGCAGGCGAGCTGTCCCACGAAGGATGTCGAGTGTTGAGGGGTCAGTTTCCGGATTGGAGACCAACAAGCCTTGGCAACTGCAACCCTCGTGGTCAGAGAAAAGATGCTTCTGTGAGGACCAGCAAGGTCCTGGGGACTCCCCAAGCGATGTAGAGTCAGGGCACGTCTGGAGCAACCAGGAAAGCCCACTGAAAGTTAAAGTTGCCTTCTCTGGGACCCACAGGTCAACGGACCAGGGATCGCGAAGGGACCTCGAGAGGAATCACACAATACCAGCCCACGGAACACTCGTGGAGTGTAGGCCCGTAATCTTCGGTGGAAACACTGCTCGGGGCTTGGACTACAAGTAGCCCAAAGTACAGCCTCAGGGATCGCCTAAAAGCATATGCTGCTGCAAATGTGCACGGTATCCAGGGGTTCGGGTTGCACGGTGTCCACGAGGGCTGCGGGTCTCAGGTTTGCTGAGAGCACTAGTCGGCCTTGGGGAAGCTTGGGCACCCACCTCCTGTGTTGCAAAATCTTCGGAGTCCGTCAGGAGCTGCGTAGATGCAAACCGGTCAGATGCGTTGAGGTGCCTGCCTTGCAGGGGAGTCACTCCTTTACTCCAAGGGAGATTCTTCAGTCGTCCAGCAAAGCGTAGATCGTCGAAGGTTACTTGGTTTCTGTGGCAGAGTTTAGTCCAGGTAATATCTAAAGTCCTGTAGTCAGGGGTTCCTACTTTATACCCAAGGAAGGGGTGGGACAAACTCTGGGGACCCACCTATGGGAGGGTCAGCACAGAGGGGTGGCTACACCCATGTCCTTTGTCCAGTTTCGCGCCAGAGCAGGGGCTGATAGCCCCTGCAACCGATATGAGCTGGACTATGCACAGGGACACCAAATGTGCCCCCAGTGCAGACATCAAAGCACTCTCAGAGTGCACCCACCCAGCCCCAATACACTAAAGCCTGTCTGGGAGGTGGTCACACCTCCCAGTGACAGGAAACCTTGTGTCCAGCCTCCCCTGCCGGAGTTTCGTCCAGCAGCAGGAGGGCAGACTCGTGTCTGTGGCTGGCAGCATCCATTTTGTGATGCCAGGGCTCTGTGAAGCTGATACCGGGTGTACTGGTGCTGTCATATTTCTCCCTCTAGGAGGGAGGAATCATACCTCCCACACCAGTTACTGGTGTGGAGGTATGATTCGAAGGTGTTTGACACCAAACACAACATAATTCCTTGCAGCCGTTTTAAGTTAGCATTACCGCAAGGTTATAATGCACTTAAGAGTATATGGTTGGCTGCATCACAAACAACCCCGGAATAGTGGTTCCAAAGGCTGCAGAGGGGCTCTGCTCATGCATGGGCACCCTCTCACATAAAACCCAGCACCCTGCCTTCAGGATTGATAAGGCCTGCCATAGGGGTGACTGATAGGCTTATATGTGCAGTGATTAGGATAGATATAGTGAACCTATATCTAAGTAAGGGGTGCACGCACCACCTTACCCAGGCTGCAGTAGCAGACCTGTTGTGTCATTTTGAATGGTCTCTCAGGGGTGGCATAATACATGCTGCAGCCCCTGGGAGGCCTCTGGGGTACCTATGCCCTGGGTACATAGTATACCATATACTAGGGGCTTATAAGGGTACCCCAGAATCCAATCTGGAGTGTACCTAAAGTACATGTAATCAATTTAGAGGCGAAAGCAGATAGACTGGGGACCTGAATAGCAGGATCCCAGTCAGACTAAGTCGAAAACAGTGAAACATCAGCAAAAAGTGGGGGTAACTATAAGTAGCAGATCCTACTCTCCTACACAACCCCCTCCCCCCCAAACGTCAGGACATTAAACTAACCTTGACCAGTTGAGTCTTCATGTTCTAAGTGGAAATATCTGGAGAGTCCATCTGCATTGGCATGGTTACTCCCAGGTCTATGTTCCACTGTATAGTCCATCTCCTGTAGGGAAATGGACCACCTCAAAAGTTTGGGGTTTTCACCCTTCATCTGTTTTAGACATAAGAGGGGCTTGTGGTCTGTCTGAACAATGAAGTGAGTGCCAAACAAGTATGGCCTCAGCTTCTTCAAGGCCCAAACCACAGCAAAGGCTTCCCTCTCAATGGCTGACCAATGTTTCTCTCTGGGGGTCAGCCTTCTGCTAATAATAGCTACTGGCTGATCCTGACCTTCATCATTCAATTGTGATAACACAGCCCCTACCCCCAACTCAGATGCATCTGTTTGGACAATGAATTGTTTGGAGTAGTCAGGACTTTGCAGAATGGGAGCAGTGCACATGGCCTGCTTCAGGTCATCAAATGCCTTTTGACAGCTGACTGTCCACTGAACTTTCTTTGGCATTCTCTTGGAAGTTAAGTCATTCAAAGGGGTCACTATGGATCCATATCCTTTGACAAACCTCCTATAGTACCCAGTCAGGCCCAAGAAAGCTCTGACCTGAGTCTGGGTGGTTGGAGCAACCCAGTCCATGATGGTCTGGATTTTGCTCTGCAATGGTTGAACCTGGCCTCCACCCACAAGGTGGCCCAGGTATACAACTTGGCTCTGCCCTATCTGGCACTTGGTGGCCTTGATAGTGAGGCCTGCCTTCTGCAGGGCCTCTAAAACATTTCTCAGGTGGACCAGGTGATCCTCCCAGGTGGAGCTAAAGACAGCAATATCATCTAGATATGCTGCACTGTAGGCTTCCAGGCCTGTAAGGACTTCATTCACCAACCTTTGAAAAGTGGCAGGTGCATTCTTCAAACCAAAGGGCATCACCACAAACTGGTAGTGCCCACTACGGGTTGAAAATGCTGTTTTGGCTTTTGCATCCTCAGCTAGTCTGATTTGCCAGTAGCCAGCTGTCAGGTCAAATGTGCTCAGAAACTTGGCTGAGGCCAAAGTATCTATAAGCTCATCTGCCCTAGGGATTGGATGGGCATCAGTCCTAGTGACTGCATTGAGACCTCTGTAGTCAACACAAAACCTCATCTCTCTCTTACCACCCTGGGTGTGAGGTTTAGGCACTAAGACTACTGGACTAGCCCAAGGGCTATCTGAGGGTTCAATCACACCGATATCCAACATCTTCTGGACTTCAGTCCTGATGCAGTCCCTGACATGGTCAGGTTGCCTGTAAATCTTATTTTTAACAGGCAGACTGTCCCCAGTGTCCACTTCATGAGTGCACCAGGTAGCCTGAGTTGGAGTCAGTGAGAACATATGTCTAAACTGGTTGAGAACTTTTCTGCAATCAGTTTGCTGCTGGCCAGTGAGGCTGCCTGCCAAGGCTACACCATCTACTGAACCATCATCAGGGTTCTGAGAGAGCAGGTCAGGGAGTGGATCACTCTCTTCCTCCTGTCCCTCATCAGTAGCCATGAGCAAGCCCATGTCTGCCCTGTCAACATATGGTTTGAGCCTGTTGACATGGAGCACCCTTTGGGGGCTCCTGGGAGTTCCAAGGTCCACCAGGTAGGTAACCTCTCCCTTTTGCTCAATAATTGTATGAGGGCCACTCCACTTGTCTTGGAGGGCTGCTGGGGCCACAGGCTCCAACACCCATACTTTCTGTCCTGGCTGATAAACAGTCAACACGGCCTTTTGGTCATGCCAGGCCTTTTGCAATACCTGGCTAGCCTCAAGGATTTTAGTTGCCTTCTTCATGTACTCAGCCATCCTGGAGCGGAGACCAAGTACATAGTCCACAATATCCTGTTCAGGGGGTTTGAGAGGTAACTCCCATCCCTCCTTCAGTAGACACAATGGACCCCTAACTGGATGTCCAAACAGAAGTTCAAATGGGCTGTAACCAACCCCCTTCTGAGGAACCTCTCTGTAGGCAAAGAGAAGGCAGGGCAAAAGTATGTCCCATCTGCGCCTAAGCTTTTCTGGGAGACCTTTAATCATGCCCTTCAAGGTTTTGTTGAACCATTCGACTAAACCATTGCATTGTGGGTGATAAGAGGTGGTACATTTGTAATTTACACCACACTCCTTCCACATAGCAGTTAAGTAACTAGACATGAAGTTTGCATCTCTGTCTGATACTACCTCCTTAGGAAAACCCACCCTGGAAAAGATTCCCAGGAGGGCCCTTGCCACCACAGGAGCTGTGGTAGTTCTAAGGGGAATTGCCTCTGGATACCTAGTGGCATGGTCCACCACCACCAGTATAAATCTGTGCCCAGATGCAGTTTGAGGATCCAGGGGACCAACAATGTCAATCCCTACCCTCTCAAAGGGAACCCCCACCACAGGTAGTGGTATCAGGGGGGCCTTTGCAGTGCCACCTGCCTAACCACTGGCTTGACAGGTGACACAGGAGCGACACAACTCCTTGGTGTCTTCAGACATGTGAGGCCAATGAAAGTGAATGACAATTCTGTCCCAAGTCTTGTTTTGGCCTAGGTGACCTGCCAATTGGATATCATGTGCTAGTGTCAATAGGAAGTTCCTAAACTTCAGAGGTATAACCAACCTCCTGGTGGCTCCAGGCTTGGGGTCTCTACACTCTGAGTAAAGGAGTCCATCATCCCAGTAGATCCTATGGGACCCACTAGCACCCCCAGCAGCCTCAGCAGCAGCTTGCTGCTTGAGGGGTTCAAGAGTGGGGCAGCTCAGCTGCTCCTGGCTCAGATCAGGGCCACCTGTCCCCAAGAACTCAATCTGATCAGGTTCAAGCTCATCTGGGACAGTTCCTTCTTCAGGACTGAGATCAGCTCCCTCAAGAGGCTGATCTGCATTCTGAGGCAGGGGGGAAGGCACTGCCTTAACCCTACTGCTCCTCCTCTTGGAAGGCACCTGGTCCATTTTTCCAGGATCCAGGGCCTGTTCAGTGTTAGACATTTTTGCCTGTGACCTGGTCATAGCAAACACATCTGCAGGGATTCCCAACATTTCTGCATGAGTCCTGAGTTCCACTTCAGCCCAAGCTGAAGTTTCTAAATCATTGCCCAACAAGCATTCAACAGGGAGGTCTGCACTTACCACAACCTTTTAGGGCAAGTTACCCCTCCCCAGGTGAAATTAACAACTGCCAGGGAATGGTCTGTCCTGACATTGCTAGCATTGGTCACTTGGTACATCTTACCAAGTATGATTTGCTCAGGAGCCACAAGATCTTTTGTCACCATGGTGACACTTGCTCCTGTGTCCCTGAATGCCAAGGCCTCCTTTTGGAACACCACCACTTGGAGCTGAACTAGGGGGAACAGTTGCCTTAGGCACAGTGGTGGTTGGAGTGGAGTCCTTGGACTTGTTACAATCACTTGTCAAATGGGTCTTCTGTTTACAGATTTGACACCATGGCTTCTTCTTGCCTTTACCCTTGCTGGATTGTGACTCCCCACCACATGCAGATTTTTGGGGCCCTTGAGAAGACTTCTGGTCTTTACCCTTCTCCCCACCCTTATCAGAGTTTTTAGAATCCTGCTTCTTGGAGTCACCACCTTGGTTCTGAACCTTCTGCCTCACCCTGGTTCTGACCCATTTGTCTGCCTTCTGGCCCAATTCTTGGGGAGAGGTCAGATCAGAGTCCGCCAGGTACTGATGCAACAGTTGATTTTGACAGTTATTAAGGATCTGCTCTCTCATGATTAAATTATACAATCCTTTCAAATCACACACCTTACTGCCAAGTAACCAGCCTTCCAGAGTCTTAGTAACACAATCTACAAAGTCAACCCAGTCCTGAGTCTGTGCCTTTTGGGTGTCTCTGAACTTTAACCTGTATTGTTCAGTGATTAGGCCAAACCCATCAATCAGAGCACTCTTCAGGACTTTGTAATTATCAGCATCCTCTTCTCTAACAGTGAGGAGCTTGTCTCTACCTTTGTCTGCAAAGGAGAGCCACAATAGTGCTGCCCACTGCTCCTTAGGGTCCCTCTGTACCTTACAGGCCCTCTCCAGTGCAGTTATCCATTTGTGAATGTCATCCCCACTCTGGTAGGGAGGGGCAATCTTGTTCAGGTTCCTATGGTCATGAGTATGTTCTCTACCTCTAGGGACACTGTGGCTGCCACCATGGGGCTCTAGCCCCAACGTCTGAGAAGCTCTCTGAAGCTCCAGGGATTCCCTATCTAAGGCAAATTGCTCTCTCTTAATTCTGAGCTTAGCTCTCTCAAACTCAAGCAGTTGGCACTTCTTCTCATAAGAGGACTCCCTTTTATGAGAAGCAGAGGTCCTATGAGAAACAGAGCTCCCTACAGATTACCAGAATGATTAGATTCCTGAGAAGGAGATCTGGATCTTCTTGGTAAACTGTTAACCCTTCCAGGTGGGGTAAAGAGAGGCCCACTGAGGCCTCCTTCCTCACCTTCAGGAAGGATTGGAGTTTCCAGGTTAGAATCATTTTGATCCTCCTGGCCAGCATCAGAGTCCAGGTCATTGAGGTTTTCACTCCCTGGCCTTTCCTCTTCTGCTGTCCCACCCCTTTGCCTGCCTCATCAGACCCTGGGGTCTTTCTGAGGTCATCCAAAAGCAAAGTCACTATGAGTTTTTGGGTGTTTGGGTTTTTCCCTGTCTTCAGTTTCCTTGATGCACACATGTTTCTCAATTCTTGGAATGTGAGATGGTCATACTTAGTTGGCAAGGAGTCTCCGACTTCAGGCCTTGAAGACATGCTAGTGTGGTGTGGTGTATGCAGCTACCTACTCTAGTGGGAACTGAGACTCTCTTGAGTTGGAGAAAGGGTGTGCTAGACCCTTGACTTACCCAACTCTAAGTTCAGTAGAACTTACTTTATTCTAGACTTGATTTATATGTACCTAAGTACCTTTAGTGGTTTTCAGTTAATCACTCACTGAGATTATCTGGTAAAACAATAGCAAGCTTGAATCCCATCCGCTGCACACCAATGTGAGAAGTTGGCCTGGTATATGCTGTCCACTAATTAAAGTGGGCACCTTGCACCAGTCCAAACGACCCTTATTGATGATTAGGTTAAAGACAACCTTTATTGGAAGCTATCCTAGTGGTAGCTATGGAGAGCAGCCTTCAGGCTAAGTCTCGAAGGAATGTAAAGCAGCTTGTTTTACCAGTATATAACCTCTTGAATGACCAAATGAAAGGAGAACCACACCAGGTATATGTATAAAATATATGTATTTATTACTAAACACTCTCTACTAACCTCTTTATGAGATTAGAGAACAAGGCACACAATATTACAGTACTAGAACGACAGTAAATAGCACAATACACAGTGGGCTCCAGGGGGAGACCAAACTATATATTAAGAAAGTGGTATAACAACCACGACTTGACTAGACACAGTGCCTATAGCACGTAGAATCGCTGGGACCCCAAGGAACCACCCAAGGTAGGGACACAGGGGACCCACGGAGGACGGGTGCAGTGTGGGAACACAGGCGCGAGCTCCGTACAACTCTATTGGAAAGTCGCAGTTGGAAATTTAGAGTTTAAGGACACTTCGGAGAGGACTTCAAGCAAACCCAGTTAAACATAGAAGGTTCTAAGGCCAGCACCCTTGTGAGTACCGAGGTACCCGTGTTACCTAGCCCAGGGAAGTCGGGTGCATAGGGGTCAAGTGGTGTCGGAAACCCTCGTCGTTTTCAATGGCGTGATGAGAAGAAGTACTGCTGCCATGGAGAAGAAAAGTGTCCGGTGTGACCCAAGCCTGGATCGGAGATGAGAAGAACCTGAAAGTAGAGGGGACAAAGTCTGGGTCACTTCACGTGACCAGGAGCGGAGCAATCGAATGCCCACCGATGTCGGGTGCTTCAGGTGCGAAGAGGTGAAGCTTGACTCTGCAGCCACGGGGACCAGGAGACGGCGACGACAACCAGAGTCCGCAGGCGAGCTGTCCCACGAAGGATGTCGAGTGCTGAGGGGTCAGTTTCCGGATTGGAGACCAACAAGCCTTGGCAACTGCAACCCACGCGGTCAGAGAAAAGATGCTTCTGTGAGGACCAGCAAGGTCCTGGGGAGTCCCCAAGCGATGGAGAGTCAGGGCACGTCTGGAGCAACCAGGAAAGCCCACTGAAAGTTAAAGTTGCCTTCTCTGGGACCCACAGGTCAACGGACCAGGGATCGCGAAGGGACCTCGAGAGGAATCACACAATACCAGCCCACAGAACACTCGTGGAGTGTAGGCCAGTAATCTTCGGTGGAAACACTGCTCGGGGCTTGGACTACAGGTAGCCCAAAGCACAGCCTCAGGGATCGCCTAAAAGCATATGCTGCTGCAAATGTGCACGGTTTCCAGGGGTTCGGGTTGCAGGGTCCCCACGAGGGCTGCGGGTCTCAGGTTTGCTGAGAGCACTAGTCGGCCTCGGAGAAGCTTGGGCACCCACCTCCTGTGTTGCAAAATCTTCGGAGTCCGTCAGGAGCTGCGTAGATGCAAACCGGTCAGATGCGTTGAGGTGCCTGCCTTGCAGGGGAGTAACTCCTTTACTCCAAGGGAGATTCTTCAGTCGTCCAGCAAAGCGTAGATCGTCGAAGGTTACTTGGTTTCTGTGGCAGAGTTTAGTCCAGGTAATATCTAAAGTCCTGTAGTCAGGGGTTCCTACTTTATACCCAAGGAAGGGGTGGGACAAACTCTGGGGACCCACCTATGGGAGGGTCAGGACAGAGAGGTGACTACACCCATGTCCTTTGTCCAGTTTCACGCCAGAGCAGGGGCTGATAGCCCTTGCAACTGGTTTGAGCTCGACTATGCACAAGGACACCAAATGTGCCCCCAGTGCAGACATCAAAGCACTCTCAGAGTGCACCCACCCAGCCCCAATACACTAAAGCCTGTTTGGGAGGTGGTCACACCTCCCTGTGACAGGAAACCTTTTGTCCAGCCGCCCCTGCCGGAGTTTCGTCCAGCAGCAGGAGGGCAGACTCGTGTCTGTGGCTGGCAGCATCCATTTTGTGATGCCAGGGCTCTGTGAAGCTGGTACCGGGTGTACCGGTGCTGTCATATTTCTCCCTCTAGGAGGGAGGAATCATACCTCCCACACCGGTTACTGGTGTGGCGGTATGATTCCAAGGTGTTTGACACCAAACACAACATAATTCCTTGCAGCCGTTTTAAGTTAGCATTACCGCAAGGTTATAATGCACTTAAGAGTATATGGTTGGCTGCATCACAAACAACCCCGGAATAGTGGTTCCGAAGGCTGCAGAGGGGCTCTGCTCATGCATGGGCACCCTCTCACATAAAACCCAGCACCCTGCCTTCAGGATTGATAAGGCCGGCCATAGAGGTGACTGATAGGCTTATATGTGCAGTGATTAGGATAGATATAGTGAACCTATATCTAAGTAAGGGGTGCACGTACCACCTTACACAGGCTGCAGTAGCAGACCTGTTGTGTCATTCTGAATGGTCTCTCAGGGGTGGCATAATACATGCTGCAGCCCCTGGGAGGCCTCTGGGGTACCTATGCCCTGGGTACATAGTATACCATATACTAGGGACTTATAAGGGTACCCCAGAATCCAATCTGGAGTGTACCTAAAGTACATGTAATCAATTTAGAGGAGAAAGCAGATAGACTGGGGTCCTGAATATCAGGATCCCAGTCAGACTAAGTCGAAAACAGTGAAACATCAGCAAATAGTGGGGGTAACTATAAGAAGCAGATCCTACTCTCCTACAATGAGGTAATGAGTGTGCCATGAGAGCCATAAACCTCTACATCTAGGAATGTCATAGTGTTGGGACTGAAATTCAAACTGAATTTGATGTCTGGTGAGCGTTTGTTCAACCAGGCATGAAATGCCACAAGTTCAGTGGGTGTCCCATTCCAAATTAGGAAGATATCGTCAATATAACGAACATAGGTGGACATTTGATCCGAAAAAGGATTGTTGTTATGGACAAAGCGTTCTTCAAATTTTGCCATGAAGAGAACTGCTAATTCCGGCGCAAAGGGACAACCCATGGCGGTCCCTTTGGTCTGAAAATAATAGTTACAATCAAATTTAAAGTAGTTCTTTTTTAATGCAAAACTGGCCAGTTGCATTATAAATTCGCTTGGAACCCTCACAGGTCTGGGTCTTTGTTCGAGGTAGATCTCAATCGCATTGAGACCTTCCTCTTGCGGTATCTGGGTGTATAACGACACCACATCTAGAGTAACCAATAATTGGTTCTCAGGTGAAAATTCCAATGCTTCGATCTTATTCAAGAAATCAGTTGTGTCCTGTAAATGGAAAGGCACGTCTGCCAAAAAAGGTTTTAAAAAGAAATCGACGTATGAGGGGAGTTTCACGAACACGGAAACTCGGGAGTAAGCTATTGCACCCACAACCCTATGATAAAACAATTTTACCTTTACATGCTAAAAAGCATATAACCAATTCACAAAAGTGAGCTTTGAAAAATATCAGGCAATGACAGACGTGATGATTTTGGGGTCCCCCCTAACCTAGGGGGAGGACCAAGCAGATGCCTTGAACACATCGGTTAGGAAGGACCCCAAAATCATCACCTCTCTCACTGCTTGCTATATTTTCATTTTCACTTTTGTGAGATGACTATATGTATTTTAGCATGTAAAGATAGCTATCTGTTGTTTTACTAAAGGTATGTGAGATTTCTGTTTTATTAATACGCATTACATTGAAAACACAATATTTTTGTTTTATTAATATGCATAACATGGAATTCATGCACAAACTCTGGAATAAGCTGTTGCACCCACAACCATTTGATAAAACAACTGTACCTTTACATGCTAAAAAGCATATAACCAATTCACAAAAGTGACCTTTGAAAAATATCAGGCAATGAGAGAGGTGATGATTTTGGAGTCCCCCCTAACCTAGGGAGAGGACCAAGCAGATGCCTTGAACCCAAAGAGCATATCATACTGAACGATTCAGTTGTGGTCCCTTCCTCCTAGGACCACCCCAAGCAAAGTTGAGGGCAAAAATACAATGCCAACCAAAGGCCCAGCAAAGCATTTTGGGGCGAGATTCTAGAGTGCAGTGAATATTATAGTATTAGCTCTCAGCTGAGCCCGAGAGCCTGCCCCTTGAGGAATGTTTTGATATTGGATACTATTATTTCCTTATAGGCACATCTGACCCACTCAAGAACTCCTTGCCATTGAGCACAGTTGGTCAAGAGTATAGACCTGAGTATATTTGGAACTTCTTATTAGAGTGATATTATAGTTTGTACACGTTTTATGTAGCAGTTTGACTGAACATCTTGGTCCTGAAGAATGCCTGGAACATCCTAGTCACATATGGCAGAAACATGTTGACCTCATACAGGGTGTACATCCATAACCCTGTTACACTATGCTTTTAATTTCTGTCCCTTAGGGCATAGGAATAAAGTTGTTTTGCCCCTATTGAGATAGTTTTAACACCCCACTTTCTTTTGCACTCTGCCCCGCACTTTACCCCAGAGGTATTATTACATAGACATGCTACTAAAAAACACTCCTGCTCCTTTCCTGCGGGAAAGTCGTAGCCCACACTGGGTACCTTGCGGTCCCAGTGTGTGGAGGGACCCAATGATGAAGCATGTCACCCTTGGGTGAGTGAGGGTTCTCGTCCAAACACTTGTAGTGCACCACCACCTTACCTTGTTTTCCCTTTTTTCTCTTTTTTTCTTTTGTGCTTCGCTACTCTATACACTGTTTGAACCTAGCTATTTTGGAAGTTGTATAGTATAGTTTTCAGTAGCGTATACTTCCCCTTGACCCTTTGTGTGAGATACATTATAGCACAGCCCTGCGGTCTGTGGGTCTGTTTTTTCCTTTGGATATTAGGCTAGTCTGTGGTCAGTTTATAGGTCCCCACAACAGCAGGCAAAGATGACTGATAGTACAGGCCTCGCTTCTGATGAAGATATGGTCCAAGCCATTCTACAGACACCTCGTATTCTAGACACACACATTTCACAAACTTTAGCACAAACTGAAGAACGGACAAAATTGACCAATCTCAAAAGACAACAGATTCGGACAGCCTTACATGCGGCCATTCTTACTGAGTACTTGAGAGCCAACATTGCACCACAAGGACTCATTGTTTCCGATGCCCCGAAACTATTTTTAGATAATAAATTATTTTAAACAAATTGGTCCAAAATAGCTTGGAAATGTTCAAGAGACTGGTTAGTCCTCTTGATCAATACGGCTAAAGAAACGGCAGACCTTCTCATCATAGAAATCCAAACTTTAGAGAACCAACTTAAATGTTCAGTACAAATAACAGTTTTTAAAAAACGGCTGGAAGAAATTACCAAAACACTGAATGAGACAAAGGAAGATCTCATCAAATATAAGGAGAACAAACTTAAGAAGGATCTTGATAGATTTACCCAAGAAAAGGTGTATCCGTATATATCGGACGATTACTCTACACAACAATCCAAAAAGAATAATCGGAGAGGGGCCAGAAGATGGTGTCGCAACACCGATGAGTGGACCTCCAATTCAGAAGATTGGAGCCAATCAGAGGATTCAGGCTCGAGTGACTCTGACTCCACATATAGAGCTAGGCCAATGAGAGGGCGTGGTAATTTTGCTCCTTTCCCTCAACCTGCTCCGTGGTGGCCACCTCAACCTTGGGCTTTCCAGTCATATCCGTTCCAACCACTGCCATATAATGGACCTGGCTATCAACCTTTTTTGGCCAGGACAGAAGACGAAGAGGACGCAGAAGAGGCAACAGAGGTCGTTCCCAAGACACTCGACCGGAACAGCAGAGAGTGCAGGTACAATGGCACCCAACACCAGAGCAACAAATAACCAGGAGTATGACGAGTTCATCAACCCGCGGAACAGCGACTTAATTGTCAACCTAAGTCATAGATGTCTCACCCCCCTGGAAATACAAGTTCTTGAGAAGGGGTTGGGCTTCGTGCCCACCTACATGGGTGATGATTTTAAAATGTATCACAAACTATTTGAATTTTTTCGTAAGATACGGTTATCGTTTTTCTTTGAAAAACAGAATGATATCACACAAGATATATCCCGTAATACTGGTCTGAGAAACAAATCTACTTTTCTCTCTACCCTTCAACAAGTCCCCTCAGAGTTAGCTACCTTTTGAAAAGGGAGTTTTGAAGTATTTTTCTTCCAATAAAGGATTAGCTAAGCACCCCTTTTCCAATCTCACCAAAGAAGAAGAACGATGTCTACATGACCTGGGATCTGATTCTAACATTGTAGAGAAGCCGGCCGATAAAGGTGGGGCCACAGTAGTTATGGATACTGTGACGTATAGAACTGAATGTTTACGGCAGCTCCATGATACTAAATACTACAAACCCATCACAAGTGACCCCACGTTAAGACTGTAGAAAACCGTTTAGGTTATTGTATCTACGGCAGCTGAATCAGGATGGATTACTAAAAGTGAGGCTGATTTTCTAACTCCTACTCATCCTAAAATTCCTGCGTTCTATATCTTACTTATGATACACAAAATACAAAGACCACCACCGGGCAGACCTATCGTGTCCAGCATTGGTTCTATTTTAGAACCTTTATCACAATTTGTGCTCTGGTTCCTTAGACCAATAGTGGCACAAATGCCCTCATTATTATAAACATATGAAGTCCGCTGGTCTATAATACTCCTGCAAGAAGCAATCAAAAGCACCAATGATACTGACACGAATGTGATATGTGAACATGGAGAAAGTCCTATTTAAGAGGACGGAATCCCATCACCCACCGAAGTGGCATGCTTCATCATCTGGGATCTCCTCTTGGTTGCAATTCCTAGTGCAACCAAGGGCTGCAACCCCCTCACTGTGAGGGAGGACCTCACGGATGTTTTCAAGAGGGGCAGTTGGTCTGATCTCTTAAGATCTATGAAGCATGTAAAAAAAAAAAAATTATGTGGGGTGAATATTTGCAGTGCCAACAAAGGTAATAAAGTGATATTAAAATTGACTCCCAACCGAAAAAATGTTTAATAGTTATCACTTGGTGCCAAGCGCTTGGGACAGCCAGAAGATTGTCCGGGGTACCGACGGAGAGAGCGGTGCCTCACGCCCTGAGCTGTTGCCAGGAGTGGTGAGGTCTTCACCCGTATATTAACGGGTGACAAGACAAATCCGTTAGACCCTTCGCAATGAAGACCACAGGTGACTGTAGGTTGTAACGTTCCACCTACGTGTTATCATTCTATTTGATTTTGTTTCATACACACTTTTTTGCAGTAGCATTATCATCTAGGTCCTGAGGAAGGCCAAGATCGGAGTCCGATCGTCATGGCTGAAACATGTAGACCCTCTTTCTAGACCAACGCGTTCGTAAATTCTTTCAGATCGCGTTTGCACTGTTTTTTAATCTTTGACACCAAGCGATAACTATTAAACATTTTTTCGGTTGGTAGTCAATTTTAATATCACTTTATTACCTTTGTTGGCACTGCAAATATTCACCCCACATAATTAAAAACAATTTACATGCTTCATAGATCTTAAGAGATCAGACCAACTGCCCCTCTTGAAAACATCCGTGAGCTCCTCCCTCACAGTGAGGGGGTTGCAGCCCTTGGTTGCACTAGGAATTGCAACCAAGAGGAGATCCCAGATGATGAAGCATGCCACTTCGGTGGGTGATGGGATTCCGTCCTCTTAAACAGGACTTTCTCCATGTTCACATATCACATTCGTGTCAGTATCATTGGTGCTTTTGATTGCTTCTTGCAGGAGTATTATAGACCCGCGGACTTCATATGTTTGTAATAATGTTGAAGTGGGGATTGTGTCCGCGCAGGTCTTAAAACCTTTCCCTGAGACCCCCTAGTATCTGGCGTGTTGTTTTTACAAATGCCCTCATACCTTCAGGACACGAAACATATCCTGTCCTTTTTTACTACGATTCACGTTGATCCTGATAAACATCTTCTGGCCTCTTTTGATGTGGAGGCTTTGTATACAAACATTCCGCAAGAGGACACCCTATGGACTATTGAACAGCTATTGACACAACATCCACATATTGATCAGACACCAGCATCATTTGTCATGGAATGTGCGTCCTTGGCCATGAGAGAGAATTTTTTCTCCTTTGAAGACCAACTATATTGGCAGGTGACCGGCACTTCCATGGGCAGTACATGTGCCCCCAGTATGGCTAACTTGTATATGCACTGGTTCGACGAGACCCATATCTACCCTATGGAGAATCCCTTCAACAGTAATCTTAAATTGTGGAAGAGATATATTGACGACATCTTGGTTATCTGGGAGGGTGACCAAGTCTCCCTAGAAGCTTTTTCTGTATCGCTGAACTCTTTGAATATCCATCTTAAATTTACGTGCGAGTACAGTAAGAGAGAACTCCCATTCCTCGACCTCAAACTGTATCCCGAAGAAGGTCAGATTTTTACGGAATTATACCAGAAACCGATGGCACGAAATTCCCTGCTTAGTTACAAGGGTTTCCATCCAAGAGCCCTTCCTGATAATCTCCCGGTTGGGCAGTTCCTGCGGCTAAGGAGGAACTGTACAGAGCTGATGAAGTATAAAGAACATGCCAATAACCTCACCCAGAACCTCCTTGCATGACAATATCCACTTCATCTTGTCCGGAGAGCACGGGGTCCGGGCACGGGGTCCGGGCACGTAATAATAACCGTGACGCGTTACTTGACACTTACCCGAAACCTCAATCTGAGCGTCTGGTATGTGTGAGCACGTTTAGTCATTTGACTGAGACCATTAAGAAGGCCATTAATACCAACTGGCATATCTTAAATAAGGGCAACAAGGCCTGTTAGAAACCCTTCTTTGCTTTCAAGCACCGTAGTAATTTGAGCAACATCCTGGTACACACTAGACCCCGGAATATCATGACCACTGACACTTTAAGTACCCTATGGACAGGGGAACCCATCAAAGGCCATTTTCCCTGTGGCGCATGTGTCGCTTGTCATCTCACGCAACGCACCAAACAATTGGACCTAGTTCTAAAAACTCCCTGGATTTGAATCAACCATACCAACTGCAATTCTGAAGGGCTTATCTATCTGATCAAATACCCCTGCAATTTGATGTACGTGGGCATGACGACCCCCAAGATCAAAACCAGAATTATTGAACATAGGAGCTCTGTTAAATGCAAGAAATCTAATACCAAACTCACACGTCATTTTTTGGAAGCAGGACACACCGAAGAAGATATTACGTGGGTGGTTCTGGATAAACCATATTATTGTAAGAACATAGGCCCCTTAGATAAAGTATTGTGCTGTAGAGAACAGCGCTGGGTGTTTAGACTCGAATGTCATCTCAGTGGTTTGAATGATGACATCTCATGGTGTGCATTACAAAACTGACATACCGTCCACTCTGACTATTTCACCTGGCCACAATAGATTTAGTCTATCCTGTACATCTGGTCTACACTTTATAGCTACATTGCACTACGTGTTTGTTGATATATCACATGTACATATATAACATGCAATACTGAGCGGAACCCTATTACACTTTGGATGTACGTATGGATTTCCTAGAGATCGTGACCTATTACTCCTTGTCCCCCTATGCTTGATGCTCCACAGTGATAATGATCATGGGTTGCCATAGGGATCCCTGTCATTAACTGATATTGTGTGACAACCCGGACTAATATATGTCGGACAGGAGACCCAGAGATGACAGGTTTCATTAGTCACTGTTGATAGCTCTTTTCATGACACTCCGGACAAATATTAGTCGGAATGTGGCTTTTAACACATCCAAATTTTCATTGGTCAATGCTGGTTATTCCACCTTCTGTATAGCCACTATTGTCAGTTACTCTCTGTTTAATTTTAGTCCATACTGTTGAACTACAACCCTGAGACATGGTTTGCAAAATCACGCGCACGCGATAGGGAGGTTTACAGAAAAGATTTCTAGGAACTACATGTCCCAGGCATGCTTTGCTAAGTCGCGCATGTGCGACTTTGACGTTTTATTGAGCGCCAGAGCCGGTGCCAAACACTCCCGCCAGAGTCTCCCCATAGTGAGAAAGTTTACACTTAAGGTGAGGTTATTGTTTGGGATACATGCCACATTTCTTGGGCTTTTGGCCTTACTGTTGTTGCCTTTTTGTTTGTCATTACCGTGACCAGCTACTTTGAGAATTAGATACTCGGCACCCGTATCTCGGTCCGGTATGCATTTTAAGGTAGTTTGACTTCTGCTACTGTCTATTGATGACCCTTTAGCATTCTCCTCGATATCGCACGAGGTATACATTTGGTTTCTTTGTTTTATTGTTGCTGGCTCTTGTTTCTGGATACCGTGACCTGCTGCATCGAGTATTAGATACTAGGCAGCTGTACCTCGGTCCGGTATGCATTTTGAGTTAGTTTGACGCCTGCCACGCTCAATTTATGACCTATTAGAATTTTCTTCGATGTGTCACGAGGTATATACCGATTATACAACTGATACCACAGTCTGAATTGTTGTCTGATTGTTTGTGGACTCATGGGCGCCTAGTTTGACTAACTCACAGAGCATTCTTCTGGTTCATATCATTTATTTCCGTATTTAAAACATTTTTCATTTAATTTTCTTTTGAAATTGTTTAACAAATGGCAGTCTGCCCCCTTTGTTGTTATGATATACCAATTATTATCTTATGTCCTCTAGATATCCTCATTCACTGGTATTTTATAATACTGTATCTATTATACACATTCTTATGTTATGAGACGTGGGCACTACATGTTCAGCTGCACATTGTGTTTCCAGTCTTCCGAAATGTGCGATTGTTTTCATTTTTTCTCTGAAATATGTTTGTTGTACATCAATATAGAGTTCTATGTGTGAAGAGACTCTGTAGATGGTAGAGTCGGACCTTATTCATTGTCTTTGGGTAAGGCCTTTATGGATATTCTTTGGGAATATTTACACACTTTGGTTGTGGTGGTGGTTTACACTGGTGTTTTACGTTGATCCATATGATTGATATGTGCCTTTTTATTATTTCCTTATAGGCCCATCTGACCCACTCAAGAACCCGTTGCCATTGAGCACAGTTGGTCAAGAGTATAGACCTGAGTATATTTGGAACTTCTTATTAGAGTGATATTATAGTTTGTACACGTTTTATGTAGCAGTTTGACTGAACATCTTGGTCCTGAAGAATGCCTGGAACATCCTAGTCACATATGGCAGAAACATGTTGACCTCATCCATAACCCTGTTACACTATGCTTTTAATTTCTATCCCTTAAGGCATAGGAATAAAGTTGTTTTGCCTCTATTGAGATAGTTTTAACACCCCACTTTCTTTTGCACTCTGCCCCTCACTTTACCCCGGAGGTATTATTACATAGACGTGCTCCTAAAAAACACTCCTGCTCCTTTCCTGCGGGAAAGTTGTAGCCCACACTGGGTACCTTATGGTCCCAGTGTGTGGAGGGACCCAATGATGAACCATGTCACCCTTGGGTGAGTGAGGGTTCTCGTCCAAACACTTGTAGTGCCCCACCACCTTACCTTGTTTTCCCTTTTTTCTCTTTTTTTCTTTTTTTTGTGTGCTTCACTACTCTATACACTGTGTGAGCCTAGTTGGTAATCTCCTGCCATGAGTCCCTGGGAATCAAACTTCCGTTTTCAACTAACTGATCCCAACTCAATACCCCTGCCTCCCTTAATGAGACGGCCAGGCTATCCTTAGTCCAACCTGGGGAATCAGGAGCATCCCGAATTGGTGCCGACCCACTATAATACCTAAATATTGTCTCTTTTCTAATTTTGTACCACGTAACTGCAAAACACTGTAAAGTCTTATGACACACTTTTTTGAACAATTTAGGGTCTCCGAATTTGTAGATGAAGCCTTGTTCGCCCCTCTTCACATCTGATAACATAACCCTAAACATTTTCCCAATGTCTGATCCATCTGGTTCATTAAAGAGCATCTTCCCACCTTTTAACAGAAAGACCCAGGCGTAATAGGACGCGTCTGGTAGCCACAGGCCCCCTTTGTCCTTCTTCCGTCTAAGCTTTTTCCAAGCAATTCAAACTCCCTTTGAGGCCCAAATAAAGCTACTGATCTTCTTGGCCTGCACCCTTTTGAGCCGCTCTTCCTTAAAAACCATGGGGATCTTCTGAAATAGTACGTTTCGGGAGAATCGACATCTTCACAAGATTCACTCTTCCAAAGATTGTCAACGGCAGATGAGACCAACTTAGTAGTAGCTTACAAACATCCTTGCTGGCCCTTTGAAAATTAACTTCCGGGATTTTCTCGATGTTTTGTGTAATTCTAATGCCTAGATATCTCATTTCCCTTTTAATGCAATCCTACTGTAGATTAGTATTCCAGGCCATTATCACCTTTTTGTGCTCGTTCACCTCATAGCCTGAAATACGCCCAAATCGTGAGGACAGATCATATACTAGTGGGACTGAGAAGCGCGAATCGGAAGTATAAATCATTAGATCTTCCGCACATCTTTCTCTCCCAACCCCTAAACCTGAAAGGAGGTATTCCTTCATGATTTCTGATTTTTACCGCTAGGGGTTCAATATATAGGTTAAAAAGGAGAGGGGACAGTGGGCATCCCTGTCTGGTTCCCCTTGAGATTTTAAATGGCTTTGAGAGATGTCCACAGTTTTCCAGTGACAAGGAAGTGGAAAACATAGTTCCTGGACATGTGCAGCTTTGAAGCCTGGAGCCCTTCATAGTGAGAGATGCTTCTAAGAGCAGCCTCATACGGTACAGCACCTCACGTACCCTCAACTGCCTCTAAGAACTCCTCATATTTGGAAAAGCTGTCTTTTTACTTCCCAAAACTTTAGTGATAGGGTACATGCACTTAGTGATGAGAGAGGGCCCAACCGCCATATTTCCCCTGACAGGTCTGCAATTGGGGAAAAATAACACAGGATCTAAAGAAATAATGTTTTCTTGAAACTGAATGAGTCATCTGTTTTTAACATTCAGAGAAGCTGATGAATCCCAATTAAAATAATATGTGCGCTTCGTTTATTTAACTGCCACAGTGCTGGGAAAGTTTCAACAAGGGGGGGTCTATGGTCCTCGGTGTGCCTAGCCTCTGTTATGGCCGCCATCCTCAGACTCGGCAGGCTAAGAGTGGTTGCATTGATCAGGCCTCTTCAACAGCATGTCTGGTATGGGTAGCCAGGGTTTACCATCGACATGCCTGAGTCAAAGCTAATTGGACCCCAGGGTCTCACCTGCGACTTTTCATGATAGCACGCTGCGACAATTCCCCCCGGCATGCCCCAGACTGTGGGTGGAGGCCACTAGCATAACGAAACTTGAGGGGGCCCCCCTGCAAAGTATGAGGAGGGGCCCCCTCTGGAATCAATCAGGAGCTCTCGGCCAGAGTACTGTGCCTTTGGGGGCCCCCTGGAGCTTGGGGGGGCCGCCGCACTGCAGGGGGTGCGGAGGCCTGTGTTACGCCACTGGTGGAGGCAGTAGTCCAGAACTCAAAGACTTGTACAGGCCCCCTGCTGAATATGAAGCTCCACCACTCAGCCAGCGGCCTCAGTCTGGGTCAGGTCGCGGCCGTGGTCACATTACGTCTGCGCAGCACAACAATGTACGGTGCCTACACCACCTTTAAACAGACTGCTGCTTCGCCTGCTCGCGCCACGGCCCACAGATGGCCGGGCACGCCTATAGGTGTGTGTAGTCAGTGTCTCTCGGAAGTAGCCATTGGTCAGGGCAAATCATGCAGACACTGCTTCACTCGAGTCATCATGTGAAGTAGGGGAATCTGATTGCGGCGCCGCGGGTGAAGTTAATACATTGTAACATCTAAAGCCAGCCCAGAGTGAGCTGAGCCAGACCCCAAGCTTGCCTCAAGCCACGCGGATCGCGGGCTGCCAGCTTTCTGAGAGTGCTGCTAATTAGCAGCTGGTGCTCGACTTGACAGATGAGAAGGCGCTATAAATGCGTGGCTTTGCATTTCAGTGCGGTGAAATGCACCACCACACCGAAATGGGTTAGTCTAACTCATGATGCGTGCTACTTGGCAGGGCTGCATAGTGCATAATAATTCTTTGGTAATTTTTTTGTGCCCAGAACAAATCTGTTAACAACTGTACAAGGCAACTCATAATTCAGTAGGAGATGGGAGCATTACAAAAATATTCAGAAAAGTCAAATGAAAACAAGCATTGGCAAAGCCAAAATGTCTCAGCTTTTCAGGATTTATTAACTTTGCCAATTATTTTTTAGGTGGTGTGTCATTCTGTAGTGTTGTATGGTATGACCTGTCATTCTATAATATAGTATGGTATGACCTGTAATTCTATTGTATGGTATGTTATGGTATGGCCTTTCATTCTATACTACAGCACGGTATGGCATGTCATTCTGTAGTATAGAATGGTATGGTATGTTGTGGGCTGTCATCATCAGACAGTGTTACATAGTTAGCTCTCACAGTTACCACTCTATCTTAAGTTAATATTCAAAACCCAAGAAGCAGAGCAGGAGACGCTCTTTTTTTGGTGCTTCTGAAATGGTTCACATGTGTTGTAGTTTATTCGTACTCTGTGTGGTGATGTTGAGCGATGCACCTATTTTAGGTAGGTTTATGAAGGAGCAGAAGGCCTATGACATATTTAAGAAAGAGTCTTATTTGATAATATTGAGAATGGCATTTGTTAATCCAGCATCTAAACTTACGGCTGCCTGTTGAACGTTATTTTTTTTTGCATTTGATGATGGTGAAAAAGGTGTGAGGGCACTCAGTACCGCCCGGTGCCACCCCTGATTTCTATGTGGAATTCTTCAATGCACAGACATTTACCCACGAATTAGCAAGCTGTTTGACTTCTAAAAACTCCAGCATTTGTTTTGCCACTGTTTGTTTTGATTTGCCTGTGACAGGTGTGCGTCTGCTGCTTCCAGCCAGCAGGAGGCGTGTTACTCTCTTGTGTTACTGGAGGGCAGTCTGCCTGCCAACTTAGGGGCATATTTATGAGAGGGTTGCATAATGTTTGCACCATGAAAAGTAGTACATGCGTGACGCACACCTCTAAGTTTGCCAGCATAGCTTTGAGGGGCTCCAAAAATATGGAGTAATGTAACACAGTGCAAATCGGTGTGCTGCGTTACTCTTCCCTGGGTAAGAGTTCCATGGGTGTTGTGTGGGTGTTCCCATGCAACGCCCATGGTTGTTGGCGCATTCCCAGATTGCACCAAAGAGATACGCCTCTCCAGGGAAGGTGTAACGAGGAGAAATATGTTTATTTCTCCTCGTTACTTCCTCTTTCTATGTGTGCTGCATTCTATTCATATCCCATCGTATTTACTGTACATGGTCATCTCATTGGATGCAACAAGCCAATAGTTTGACTGCTACGGAGAATAGCAGGTGGGGGAGGGGGTGGACAGCCCTGCCTCATCCTTCACCCAACTGGAAGATTTATGATATTGTCCCATTAAATCTAAATCTAGTAATGGAGTCTGTGTACAATAATTGGACTAAAGACGTGAATTCCGGTACAAATCACATCTTGCATATGACCGCCATCAGATATGGCCATTTAAACAAATCTAAGGCCTTTTCGGCATGCAGCGAACATATCACCATGTGTTCATTTTTGTCTGAGGCTTTATGCAGGACACCATTTAGACATCGCAGATTAGCCGCATTGATCTGTGGGGCCTGAATTCGTCCACAACCTTGTAGAGGCAGGTGGAGTATCTTGGCCAATATTTTGGTCTCTATATACAATGAAGGCATGGTCCTATAGGAGGTGTATTCATCCACTGGTTTCTCAACTTTTTAGATTAAGACGATATTGGCAGTGCGGAAATCTTCTGGGAGGGAGCCTCCACTCGGGCCTCATTGAACATCTGTGTGAGAGGAACAATTAGATGCTGTCCGATATATATAAACATTTCAGGTGGTAGGCCATTTGGACCAAGAGGTCTACCACTTTAGAGATGTTTGATGGCTTCCGCCACCTCATACGGTTCAATATTTTTATCAAGAACTTCCCTATCATCAGGGAGAGCTATTTGGTATCAGTATATCCTCCACAAATTGTAACAGTTGAACTGTGGTCCCGTCACCCCCTGCGTGATATAGATTTCCCAGGTAATCGGCTAAAGCCTCTGCAATATCTATGGATGTGTGGACTGCATTTCCCTGGGCTATACGCCCACCCACACCCATCTCTGTCCTGCCCCTCCCTGCACCAGCCAATATAAGAGCTAACCCGCCTTACTACTCTCCTCATACAGTTTGTGCTGTTGGGCTCGTAAATTTGCCAGTGGCGGCCGCCACATACAAATCCTCCAAACAAAAGCACTCTTAAACAATGCCTAGCAGGATGGATGACATGTGAATCCTACACCTTGTAGTCCCCTTTGCCTTATGTAAAAAAATGTATACACTGATTTACAAACACGCATCAGTCATTGTCTCTGTATGTGTGTGATGTAAAGTGCTCGGACACCCTACCTACACTGATATGAGAGGTGCTATAAAACAAATGAAATACTTGTGGGAGGATGATAGTGAGGGAATCACTGAAGAGCCACAACAAAGATTATCGTATCCTGGTGCACATTAAGGTCATTATGTGCTATGCTTTAAAAGCTAGTACAATTGAATATATAATTACAAATGTGTTGTAGAATGCCCCATTTTTTCCCAAATTTTCTTACGGTCGAGCCCCCCGAAACCCCCTTTGTAGTGGTGAGGCTCGCTCGCTGCACTCGCTATGTACCGTACAGGAGCTGGTGTGACAAAATTTGCCACGGCTGCTTTGGGTTTCATGTCCGCCCATGGCAGGTGCAGGATCCTCGTACCGCTAAATATACCACTATATACATACATACCAACAGACCCAATTGAGTCTGCCTCTCCGCCTCAAATTACATCTGCTTATATAGACATCAATTCGGAAAATCCATTCTCCCATATATTTTTATTTAATCTCCCACTTTCCACTTCTTAAATGTTGGCATGTACGTGTATTTATTAATGTGAAAAAGCTATTTCAGGTCTTATGTACCTGAAAAATAAGTGCAGAAATTGCTTGGGAAATGTAGAATCTGGCCTGAGAATTCAATTTTCCGAAATAAAATGAAACATTGAAAAGTTAGTCGCAGCACCAAACTTCCCATTAAAGGTTTTCAATTTTTGCATATTATTTCAATATAAAATAAAAAAAATCTTTAGTAATTCAATTTGGTGGAACCCCAGCTTTCAGTAGTGATTCAGTGGGGGTCCTCAGGAAGTCAAAAGGTTGGGAACCACTGATGTAAAGCGCTCCAACACCTTCAGGTCAAGTTCGAGCTACACAAAGCTGCAAAACATTTCAATGGGTGCCATACCACAGGCCATCACTAGAGGTCCCTAATCAAGTCAGCCAGGCACCACACTGTATTCCCCACAGAGGTGCAGTGCCAGAGGCTCCCTGGAGCCAGTGGAGTGATGGACCACGTGCTCTGGACCCTATTACCCATAATTAGCTGTTCCTAATAATCCATAATTGCCGGTGATGCTTTTTGTTTGCTGTGGAGGAGCCTGAGCTCTAGCGGCAAGAAGGAGCCACGCACCGCCATCTCCTACGAGGCGCTTATAGTTCCCCCTTTCCTCACTTACACATGTCTATCATTCACACTGTTACTCTAACTTGTACTCAAGTTTCAAAGAAAACTGTTATCAAATCGCGTCTCACTCAAATTTACTTTCAATTACGGGTCTTTGCCTCAGCAAACACCCTCCAAAAATTGTTGAATTATTGATTATCATCGCCACTCGCAGTGCGGATGACCATCAACAGCTTCATTCGTGATATGCGATGTAGTTGGGACCTGTTCCTTGCTACTTGTGAATAAAGACAATTTAAGAAAATTATGGTAACTTTACAAACATGAGACTAAAATAAAACTGTAACGCTATCCTAGCAAAACACGTACACACGTAAACTACTTCTGAGTCTCAAAGCTAAAAAGACTCCTTTACCCATGAGAATGAAACGGAAGAGTTTGTGGCTTTGCAGTGGCTTCTGGGTATGCAAATTTCCCCAAAACAGTTGGTTGTTGTTAGGCAGCCTGCCCTCTAGTAACAGCGGTTGGTACTGCACCTGCCGCTTGGGTGAAGCGTTCTATTCCTCCCTCCATCCACTCCACGCACACACCCTCTCTCTCTCTCTCTTCTTTCTCTCACACATCCCACTCACACACCTTCTCTCTCTTTCTCTCACACACGCCCTATCGCTCTCTCTCCTCTTCTCTCTCTCCTCTCTCCTTCTCACTCACACACACACATCCACACACTCTAAAAAAGAAATAGCGGCAAAGCCAATGGTTTGGAATTTTAGATGTCAGTGCTTAATAATTCTTTGGTGGTTTTTGAGCACTAAATAAATCTGTTGCAAAAGAAACAAATGATGGACGGAATGCTGAACAATGAAAACATTCACCCCCAGTCACAAACATCTGGATTTAATCCACCCTTCTTTGTTCTTTTGCTCACCAGCCACCCCAGTTTGGACCCAGCCATATGCAAATCAGTCTAGACCCTGCTCCTCATAGGAACAGTCCAGGCCGAACTGCCAGGCCAGGTCCTCCCTGGATTGGAAACAAGCATCCTTTTGCTTGTGTCGACCTAAGTGGGAAGGATATGCCCAGACGTGGACGGGGCGGTTCTTTCGTGTGGGCGTTTGGGCGTCGCCCCACTGATTATTTTGCCCCAGGGCCCAGGCAGTTATAGACAAAAATGCAGTATTAAATTACTTACAAAATCTCAGCCCACGGCAGTCAGCTGTCTTAGCCGCGGGCCAGTAACTTGACGTCAAAGTTTGCCTGCGGCAGGCTTAAGGCGGTGGGGTAGGGTTAGTAGTCAATAGTGACACCAACTGCGCAATACGCATGTTGGGTTGGCCGGATGCGTTTCCCTGGCCAGCCCGACATGCACAATCTTAAGAGTCTCGCCTCAGTACAATAGAGAGCGGAGGGGGTCGAAGCCGCAGCCCACCGGTCTCATGATGAGCAGCGAGTTGTCCTACCCAGGCCAATCCAAGCGTTGCTTTAGCAGCACCTCGATTGGCTGCGTTAGGTCTCTTGGCAGAGCCTGGGAGCATGCCCATGGGGAGCATATTCACCTATCACTGCAATCACACCAATCACAGGATGTTGAGCCGACAACGCCACTACTCAAACCTTGTTCCCCTCAGGAGAACAAGGTTCGAGTCTCGGCATTGATGGCTCAACATTTTGTGCAGTCATGGCCTTTAGGCTTTAAGGCAAATCTCTCTTAATAAATCTCCCCGTGCCGGTGCCTACCAAAAAAGTATGTGGGATGGATTTGGCATATGAAGTCCATCCAACATTTGGGTGTTTTTGACTTTGTGTGTCCTGTCCTTCCTTGTGTACTGTAACTGGCGCGCTCATGTAAAGCAGCGTCTAATACCTTCGGTGAATTGGGTCGCGTTCCTGCTATATAAACACTCACACTCTTTGAAGTGCAGAGCGACTCTGCACTTCAAAGAGTGTGAGTGTTTATATAGCGGGAACGCTGAGTGCACTGCAGAAAGAAATGTTTCTGAAGCTAGGCCCTGCTGGCATGCACCTCTGAGAAGCATTGGCAGCAGCGTGTATGCTTCTCAGAGGTGCGTGCCAGCAGGGCCTAGCTTCAGAAACATTTCTATCTACAAGAAATGTGGGGCCATATTATCAAGAACGGCGATAACATTATCGCCGCTTTAGCGGCAGGAAACTGCAGCTAAAGCGGCGATAAGGGGCTTGATAATATGCCCTATAGAATTCCAATAGAAGCCCAGGTTCTGGTGTGAAGGACATCAAACCTGGGCTTCTATTGGAATTCTATAGGGCATATTATCAAGCCCCTTATCTCCGATTTAGCGGCAGTTTCCTGCCGCTAAAGCGGCGATAATGTTATCGCCGTTCTTGATAATATGGCCCGTAATGTTTCTGAAGCTAGGAAATAAAGAATAGTTGCTGCAATATCTAAAGCTTAGGCTTTAAGTATTGCAGTAACACATGGTGCCACTGTCTACTGTTCATTCCTGTGCTGGTTACAACAATAAACATTCTATGGCCAGCTTCCATTCTGGGCCTGAGGTGAGGTTGCTTAAACTGGAACTTACCTAGGCCCACTTCCAGCATGTGGAAGTGCATGCGCAGCCATTGGGTGAAGGTCTTTGGTGTGGTCTGCCATGATTCGAGGCTGCAGAGCTGCTGGAACAATTTTAAGAGTGGCAACAATTTTGCATGACCGACTGAAATCATAGGGTTTGTGAAAATTACAAAGAATAAGTGTTTATAATTTATGTGTTTGGTTGCCACTACTACTACTAACTATGTTATATTTTTCTTTTCAGCATCTGGTAAAGGCAGTGTGACGCGCTCTATATAATTCTTGGGCAAAGAACAAGAGGGTCATCTACAGAACCCAACCTACTTTGCTACTCTTGCACCCCCACACCACAACAACTCCAGTGTTTAAGGTAAGGAAACTGATGCTACAGTTTTTTTACATGGTAGTTAAAGGCTATATATGTGGTCTACATGCTTGGTGGGGTGGGTGCACATCAGTATCAATTTGAGGCATGGAACTGTGTAATCAGTATTAAAAGATGGATTGGAATGATACGAGTTCCATTGAAAACAATGAAGTGGTTCAGGGATTGTAATGGCAGGTGTAAGCTCTCAGCTCCAACTCCTCAATGTTTGTTTTTCTGTTTCTCCCTTTTTAGTATAGAACCCTCGGTGGATGGAATGTAATAATAGCTTTATAGCCCAGCTGCCTCTGGCTATACCAGTTGTTAAAGGCCTTCTCCCTTGCCTTGTTATAGGCCCTCACCTGTCGCACGAGATATGTCTGCCTCAGGGCCTTCAACAAGTAGTTTGGTACACAGAGAAAGCAGCCCATAAGGTTGTATTTTTAACAGTCATGTTGTGCAACGGGGAGCTGTTGGAGATATATTGCGATAATGCACAAGATATGTATTTATACAGAAATGTGATGTTTTTGCACCAAACCTTATACATTGTACTTTGATTATTGACAGGTAACTTTAATATTGGTAAGACACCATGAATACTGTAGAGCAGCTACTTGCAAGGCCATTCATTGGACTGAGACTTGAAGACAAACTAACAGTAAAACGATTAGGACCTGACCGGCCGACCTAAAACTACCTGGTACACAAAGGTGGATTGCTTACAGGGTGTACACACATTCTCTGTTCTGCTTCCCCTGCTTGCTGTTTGCTGGTGACATTCCTTGGACAGAAAAAGGAGTAACAGACTAGTAGCATTTGTCAGATAAAATAAAGAAGCAGGCACACACAAGAAACCATATGGAAAACCTGACGAGACTGGGAATGTTGGGAGACACACCGATTGAAGCCCACATAAGCGACGCATACCGCAAAGCAATACAGAAACACAATGAAGCAGTTGATAGGAAAGGACACATACTGTAGAAAATAATTGATTACATTCGTTTCTGTGGTGCTTTCGAACTGGCATTGCGAGGCCATGATGAATCTGAAAGTTCCTCAAAACCTGGAATATTCAGAGGCCTTGTGGATTTAATATCAAGCATAGACCATGACATGGAAGCACATTTAGCAAGTGCTACAGTCTTTAAGGGCACCTCTAAAACGATACAAAATGAGCTCCTTGAGTGTACGCTAGAAATTATGAGAAGCTATATTATCCAACAGGTGAAAAACACAGACTTTGTGGCTATTCAGGCTGATGACACCACTGATGTGGCCACTAAAAGTCAGTCGGTATTAGTCTTTTGGTACCTTGACAATGACAGTAAAGTTGTGGAGAGGTTCTATGGCTTCACACATTTAAGAGACTCTAGTGCAGAAACCATTACTTCAGCTATACTACGTGAACAAAACTTGATTTTTCCAGAGCATCCTCAAAAACAAAAACTTATTGCACAAAGCTATGATGGTGCGTCAGTGATGAGTGGAAGCCTTGATGGAGTACATAAAACAATGTTGAGATGTATACCCTAATGCCCATTATGTGCACTGTCATGCCCACCAACTTAACGTTACTGTGCAACAGGCAGTATTAAAGATCACCGAGGCACAAATTTTCATTTTGGATGTAGGAGGCATGGCAGCATTCTTCTCATGTTCCCCCAAAAGAAAGGAAGTACTTCAGGAAATTGTGGCCAAAAGGCTTCCAAAGGGATCCCTGAGCGGGAAGGGTATGCCCAATATAGGGTTGATCTTGAGAAATGTTTCGACGCCATAGAAGCCAATGCTGACTTTGAATTCAAAAGTCGGAATGAAGCCCGTGGCTTTGCTAGACAAGAGAGAAGGCAGACAAGACAGGACTAGACCAGACTAGACAAGAGATAAGACAGGGAGTTTCAGTTCTTTCTGTTTTTATTTAATGAAATAATGCCTCCTGCCGACATATAATACAGCCTGTTACAAAAACGAGAAATAGATACTGTCTTTGTGCAAAGAGCTACCAGTCTGTCACCAGCGTGAGCAAAGTGAGAGATGGGAATGACAATTTAGACAGCAGACTGCCAAAGGATTCTACTTTCTCAAACCGCAGGAAAACATAAGCAGTCTGGTCCGATTTGCAAAGGACGTATGTGACATTATAATTGTGCATGCACAGGACGTTTTTCTTTTTCAAAACATTTGGTGAGAGCTGCATTACTGCAAAGTCATCAGTTTGCAAAACAAGATAATTCCTTCCCTAAGCAAGCTCTGAATGAGGCTGTGGAAGCTTATCCTATGCTCAACAAAGAGGATCTGAGGACTGAGTTGACTGCACTGTATGGAATGCATGTATACTGGGAGGCCACTGGTGCCATTTCTTTGCTGGCTTTAATTCAGAAACTTAATATGGAAAAGTCACTTACAGAGACTGTGACTTTACTAAAAATAGTCATTACCACTCCTATGAGAACAGCAGAGTCAGAACGATGTTTTTCCACTTTAAACAGAATCAAGACATTCCTAAGGAACACCATGATTGAGGAAAGACTGAATGCTTTAGCAATGGTCTCTATAGAGAGAGACCTTGTCAGGAGAATCCCAGACTTTAATGTTCAAGACATTGAGAACTTTGCAGCTTTTAAAGATAGTAGTGCTGATTTTGTCTACAAAAAGTGAACAATACGTTAATCATAACATTTCTTGAATGCTGCCAGTTTGCGACCTGCTTAGTTGTTTGATAAATAAAAAAATCTGGCAGGTACTCATCATTGTTATCTCGAAGTCTGTTATGAAGGTCTGCGGTTATACTGAATAAGCAGCTACCTTTGTTATTGTATGTTGGTTAAGACTTTATTGCTTGATTAGTTAAAACCTTTCCAATGTGAAAAGGTGGCATCAGATCACAGTTTGCGTATTCCATAAGGTTATATCTTTTAAAATGCAGGTTTAAAACAATAAAAGTTAAGAAATCACATAGTCACATAGGCCGATATTACATGTTACTAACACAATGGTGCTAGAATGAAAAGTGCAAACATATGTGAGTTAAAATGGCAAGGAGTTGGCGTCATTTACTCTAAATGAGAGAACGGGATATAAATATATGGAAGGTTTGTGTGAGTAGATAAGTACCTACTGTGCTAACACTTTTGTATGGGCTGGAGTGTGTCTGTTAGTCTCTAGGCAGGAGAAGGGGGGGAATGACATTAGGGGGGAGTGGTCGGTCGCGAGGGCCCAATGGTGGTCGAGTTATCTGTCAGCCCATCCCGTGCACGATTCTGCGTCTCAATCTTCCTGGAGAAGCGGTCCATAAATTTAACCAAGGCACAATTCAGGATGGTATTCGAAGGGTCGAAGCGAGCCAGGACTGCTCCTCTACAGGATCTTATGTCATTAGCTATCCAGCGCCTTCGTAGCAGAGCCCTTCTATCCTCTAGAAGGATGGGGCATAGGCACAAGACGTGTGTTATGTCCTCTTTGTGTTGATTGCAGAGCCGACACATTGCCTCGACCGTGCCCATTTTCCACGCTGGAAGGTGTCCGGCAGAAGGGATCACACCCATTCTCAGCTTCATGAACTGTAGCTTTGTCCTTTCGTTGTAGGGGTTATCTAAGTAGCACTGGGGTGTCTGTTGTTTATAGGTGCATTGGGTCATCCAACCGTGGGACCGTGCAGAGAGACTGGCCCTGTCTTCTATTGAAGAGAGCCGTTTCGTGTTAATTTTTGCCAGCCTTTTGAATTCCTGATGGCTGGTGTGTAAGTCCCAGGTGGGAACCAAGCCAAGTGTGCTGAGGGCTTGGGTCAGATAGTGGTTGCCCGACGACCTATAGTTTGAGGCCAAGTCCATCCATAAGTGGTGTGCCAGGGAGCCTTCCTTGGAGGCCCTAAGCTTGTGACAGCTTATAGCAAAGGTAGCCTTGCGAGCCTGCGCCTGTCTACAAATTCCGAATTCCAGTCTTATTTGCGCTGGTAATGTGTAAGAAGGGAGCTGAAAAGCTGAAATTGAGATCTTTGTGAGTATTTTGTCGAGTGTCTCGCTCTCCTGCCCTTTCAGAGCCTCGCACCCATATGTTAGAGTTGGGAGAACCTACGCCTGTGCAATCTGGAGGATTGGTGTAAAGGTGAGACCTTTTAGTTTTGTGTGTGCGGATCTGAGAGCAAACAAAGGTGCAGTGCCTTTCGTTTTTTATTTCCGTCATCTGACTCGCATATCTGCCATTGTCATTAAAAAGGACACCTAGATACTCGGACCGCCAGAATCTTGGTTTTCTTTTTGTTTACTTGCATGCCATTCCTTTTGGAGAATGTGTCAGTTTCATCCAGGAGGCGTTGCAAACCAATCTTTGTTTTGCTGATAAGACCCAGGTCATCTGCATAGAGTAGGTTTGAGAGGCAGAGTCCACCTAGTTTGGGTGAGTGCGAGTTTACGGAGTTTTGGAACAGAGACAGATCGTATAAGAATAAGTTGAATAGAGTGGGCCCAAGAACGCAACCTTTCCTTGCGTGGTGGTTATGGGCCGTGACGGTGCGATCCCTCCCCAATCTTAATTCTGACCCAGGTATCATGGTGTAGAAGCTGCAGAGCCCTGAGCAAGGAGTCAGGGATGTTGAGGAGAGCAAGTTTCTGCCAGAGCTACCCCCTATCGACCCTGTCGAATGCAGATTTATAATTTATGAACCCCGTATATAAGGGGCAGGTGTTATATTCTGCCTGGTCGATAAAGAAGGAGAGTGCTGTTAGGTTCACTGTTGTCCCAGCGTGCCTTGTGAATCCAGTTTGATTTGGGGGTATGATTTTTTTTATCATGACTGTAGGGAGTCCAACAGCACACCACCGAAGTACTTTTCTTCATTATCGATTAGGACTATCATACGGTAGTTCCCGGGAGATTTTTTGTCACCCCCTTTGAAAATTAGGGCGAGTATCGAACCACGCCATGAAGGGGGGAAGTAGTTCTTTTCCAGTATGGATGGGTAGAGCGGGGCTAGTAGGGTAGCTCAGAATGCTGGGTCGTCCTTATATAGAGCAGGTGGTATTCCCCGTGGGCCAGGAGCCCCATCCCTCTGACCCTTGGCGATTTGTTTTTGGGTTAGGACTTTTAGGATGTAGAACCCGACAGTTGCTTGGTCGTGGCTCTCGGTTGGAACTTCCCAGACACCGTTGTCCGCATAGCGTTCCTCCTGCGTGAGGAGTTGGTCTGGTGATGGTTGGATATTGAAATGATCATGTTGTTATATGACATCTCTTTATTAATGTAATCACTGCACTTTCACAATTGCCTTATTAACCTTCTTGCTTTGTCAAATTTCTTTGAAAGTGCACCATTTGCCCACTCTTTTTTCAAAAGTTTCTCGGGGGGAGAATCCCACTTAGGTCGTCCTCACCACTTTCAAATGTCACCAGCCGCCACTGGACGTGGGTCCCGTGCTCACTACACCACTTAATTTAAGCTAGCCTGGCTGATGAAGAGTCATGCCCTGAAACTGGCCCCAGGATGTTTGTTTCCGCTCCAGGGAAGACTGGGCCTGGCAGTTTGGGCTGGACTGTTCCCATAAGGAGCAGGGTCAAGACTGATTTGCATATGGCTGGGTCCAAACTGGGGTGGTGTGGTGAGCAAAAGAACAAAGTACCATGGATGTTTGCATTGTTCAGCATTCAGTCCATAACGTTTTCCTTTTGCTTTTGTCGCCCTAAGTGGGAAGGGTATGCCCAGATGTGGGTCCCGTGCTCACTACACCACTGGATTCAAGCTAGCCTGGCTAATGAAGGGTGATGCCTTGAAATGGTTCCAGGATGCTTGTTTCCAGTACAGGGAGGACCTGGCTTGGCATTTTGGGATGGAAGTTCCCATGAGGAGCAGGGTAAAGGCTAATTTGCATATGGTTGGGTCCAAACTGGGGTGGGTGGAGAGCAAAAGAAGGATGGATTAAACCCAGATCTTTGTGACTTGGGTTGAATGATAGCATTGATCAGCATTCCCTCAATCATTTGTTCCTTTTGCTAAATAAAACTGTTAGCAACTCTACAAGGCAACCCATAATCCAGTGGGTGATGGGAGTGTTACAACTGCTTTCAGGAAAGTCAAATTAAAACAAGCATTTGCAAAGCCAAATAGGTCTCAGCTTTTCAAGATCTATTGGCTTTGTCAATGATTTTTTGGCTGTTGTGGTGTGGCATGCAACGGCCTGTCATTCCATAACGTTGGATTGTATGACCTGTCATTCTATAGTTTAGTATGGTATGACCTCTCATTCTGTAGAATGGTATAGCCTGAGTAAAGTATGGCCTGTCATTCTATGTTATGTTATGTTATGTTATGGAACAACCTGCCCCTCCATCTTCGATCAGCACCCTCCCTAGCGGACTTCAGAAAGAAATTCAAGACCATGCTTTTCGACGGAGAGATCACACATACAGCGCCCAGATACCGCTAGGGGTGACATTGCTGTGCTATACAAATGCCGATTGAGTGAAAATGGTATGGCCTGTCATTCTACAATATGGTATGGCCTGTCATTGTATAGTATGGCATGGCCTGGCATTGTATATATACTATGGTATGGGATGGCTTGTCATTGTATAGTATGGCATGATATGGTATATTGTAGAGTTTGTTATGGTATGTATGGCCTGTCATGGTATGGTATAGTATGGTATGGTATGGTACGGTATGGTATGGTATGGGCAGTGTTTGTATGGTATGGTACAGGCTGTCATTGTATGGTAGTGGTATGTTATGACCTGTCATGGTATGGTATGGCCTTTCGTTGTAGAGTTTAGTGTGGTATGGTATGGCCTGTCGTTGTATAGTATGGCATGGCCTGTAATTGTATAGTTTAGTATGGTATGGTATGGCCTGTCATTGTATAGTATAGTATGGTATGGCCAGTAATTGTATAGTAAGGTATGGTCTGTAATTGTATAGTTTAGTATGGTATGATATGGTATAGCCGATTGTATGATTGAACCACGAATGCGTTTATCACGCATTCCGGAACCACGAAGTCTAAACAACGAAATATGCCTTTACCACGCATGCCTTTACAACAAATCGTGTTGTTAAGGCATTTTTGGTAAATACATATTTGCGGTTAAGAATTTAATCCCCTGACCCCTGCACCTGGCCTGAGTTCCTAAAGTACCCCACTCCCCCATCCCTAGTCACTTTTTCACCTCCGCCCTCCCCATATCCCTAAAAACTACCCCCTATTCTCTAAAAATGACCCTCCCCCGCCCTGAACCCTAAAACGGCCCCCATGCCCTGAAAACTAAACTACCCCTAAGCCCTAAAATCGACCCTGCCCCCTAAGTACTAAGTTCTATCACGATCCCTACCCCCCGCCCTGAACCCTAAAACGTCAACCCTCTGCCCTGAATACTATCCCGAACCCCCCCAATCCCTGAATACTACCCAAACCCGCCTCGGCCCTCAAAACACCCCGAGCCACCCCCAACCCAGAAAACTACCCCAACCCACAATCAGCCAAAAAACAACCCCCGACCCGTCCCAGCCTAACTTTAAATAACCCCGACCCACCCCCAGCCCAGAAAAATACCCCGATCCACCCTAAGCCCACAAATCAACCCCGACCCACCCTAAGCCCACAAATCAACTCCGACCCACCCCCCCCAACACCACTTACCTCACAACGATCTCTTCCTGCTTCCGTCCGGCCGCAAGTCCTACCGCGCATATGCCTTAACCACGCACATGCGTGGTTAAGACATATGCGCGGTAGGGCTTGCGTAGTTCAGCCTTCGTTGTTAAGGCTGATCGTTGTTCAGCCTTCGTGGTTAAGGCTGTTTCCCGGTATAGCCTGTCATTGTATGGTATGAGCAATCTTTGTATGGTATGTTACGGCTGTCATTGTATGGAATGACCTGTCATTGTATAGTATAGTCAATCAATCAATCAGGATTTGTAAAGCGCAGCTAATCACCTGACAGGGTATCCAGGCACTTGCAGGTCCCGGAGGCTCATTCGAACAGCCAAGGGCCCTTCGGAATTCCTGAAGTGAGGTGATGGTCCGGTGTTGTGAGGGGAGGCTGCACCAAAAACGGGGCAAAAAACAAGGGGAAAGCAGTGAAAAAGAGAGAAAAGCAAAGAGAAGGCACACAAAAAACAGGGGAGAAACCAAGGGGAAACCAGTGAAAATGAGGGAAAAGCAAGAAGGCGCACAAAAACGGTGGAAAAAGCAGTGAAAACGAGGGAAAAGCAGGGAGAAGGCACACAAAACGGAGGAAAAAGCAAGGAGCAGGCAGTGAAAATGAGGGTAAAGCAAGGAGAAGGCACAGAAAAACAGGAAAAATCAGTGAAAACAAGGGAAAAGCAAGGAGAAGGCACACAAAAAATGAGGAAAAAGTAAAGAAAAAGCAGTGAGAATGAGGATAAAGCAAGGAGAAGGCACTCAAAAAATGGGAATAAAGCAAGGAGAAGACAGGAGCAAGAGCGATGCAGCAGCACATGGAGAGCTCGGTCTGGGACCTGCTCAACAGGGTCGTGCCGCAGCCTTCATTAAGTAGTGTGGTATGGTATGGTATGGCATGGTATGGTATGGTATGGCATGGTATGCTATGGTATGGAATGGTATGGTATGGTATGACATGGGAGAGTTTAGTATGGTATCATATGTCCTATCATTCTAGAGTTTAGTATGGTATGGCCTGTCTTTCTATGGTATGGTATGGTATGTCACTGTATAGTATAGTATTGTGTGGTATGGCATGACCAGTCATTGTAGAGTTTAGTATGGTATGGTATGGTAAGGTATAGGCTGTCATTGTATTGTGTGGTATGGCATGACCAGTCATTGTAGAGTTTAGTATGGTATGGTATGGTAAGGTATAGGCTGTCATTGTATTGTGTGGTATGGTATGGCCTGTCATTGTATTGTGTGGTATGGTATGGCCTGTCATTGTGTAGTATAGTATGGTATGGTTTGCCATTGTATGGTATAGTATGGCCTGTTTTTGTATGTTATGGTACGGGCTGCTGTTGTATGGTATGGTATGGCCTGTCGTATGGTATAGTATGGCCTGTTTTTGTATGGTACGTGCTGGCCTGTTTTTGTATGGTACGTGCTGTCATTGTATGGTATGGTATGGTTTGACCTGTCATTGCAGGGTTTAGTATTGTATGGTATAGGCTGTCATTGTATTGTGTGGTATGGTATGATATGGTATGATCTGTCTTTGTATCAGATGGTATGGTATGGCCTGCCATTGTATGGTATAGTATCGCCTGTTTTTGTATGGTATGGTATGAGCTGTCATTGTATAGTATGGTACAGACTGTCATTGTATGGTATGTTAAGGACTGTCATTGTATGGTATGCCATGGTATGGTATGACCTGTCATTGTATGGTATAGTATGGCCTGTTTTTGTATGGTATGGTACGACCTGTCATTGTGTGTGTGGTACGGACTATCACTGTTTGGTATGGTATGGCCTGTAATTGTATAGTTTGTCTCAGGCGAGACCTAAAAAAAAGTCAATAAGATGTCTGAGACAGGCCCGGCTCTGAATTACACAATTCACTTAATGCTCAGGCTTCACACAGACACGCATCAAATTGGAAAGATAAACGCTTGCACTGGCTTCAGGTGGTATTTACTGCTTGATGGCTTTAGTAGCGGCCCCAGTACAGTCAGACTGTATTAAAGTATTGACCTCTATTTAGCTGTGCATCTGTCAGAGCTCAAGTGTCCATTTAAGCGTAGGTGAGTTGGAGCTGGGCCGGGGCTTTCCGTGGATGTGGGCACGGAGGACGGGGTGAGCTAATGGCGAACAGCTTGAATAACAGTGAGCTCGATGTGGGGAGGGGTAAAAACAAATCGAGCCAGGCTCACTAATAAATCTTAATACCGCAACAAATATTAATGGTGGATGTCCAGTGTATTATTTTGTAACTACTCTGATTTTTCATGGTTTTTAATAAAAATGTGCTGCAGTTGAATTTGTGGAACTCCTCTTTGGGTGCTTTTCTCTCTTCACTTTTTGCAGGGAGGCTCTGACGTCGGCCATTAGAGTAAGTTTATGGCTGTTCATTGTTTCATCAGCGGGGTTTCTGCATCACAACTGTTGGAAGGTGGATTATTAGTAGGAGTAAGTATGCACCTTCCACTAGCAATAAGGCCACCAATGCAATATAAGGTCCAGACTTGGTCTCAATAAATTATTCTGTAGCTTAACCCTTGGTAGCTGGCAACGAGCAGGCAGGCTTAACTTAGGAGACAGATGTGTAAAGAATTTAAAAACACCAATACATTAAGTAAGTAAAACACAATAAAAATCCCACACCAATTTATAAAAATACAATTTTTTTTAAATGACAACAAAATGACAAAATCCCAATATAGGGAACCAGAGATATGAATTTTTAAATAATTGATACTTTCTAGTGCTTAAAACATGTGGCGCCTACTTGAGATATTTGGTCATGCTTGACCAGGACAAAGTCAAAGTTTGAGGCTGACCGCGATGGAGCCCTGGTCGGATACACTAAGCGTGAGGTCCTGGTCAAAATTTTACCTTTGGACTTAGGAGGATTTTCTCTTGAAGTCGTGCAAGACTGCTCTTCAAGCCAAGATTAAAATCAACATCGTCAGATTGCTTCTCTGTGAGGCCCCAATCAAATCCTAAAAGTCAGAGACTCCAGAGATTTCAGCGGGATGAACCTGAAATCTAGGCCGAGTCGCGGTTGAAGCTGGCTGGCTTGACTCTGGACATCTATCTAACCATGGGCAATGAACTCCGCTTCACTAGTGAAGATTGCAGAGATTAGTTAACTACGCATTATATTAAAAACTCAGAATTCATGCAATAATTCCACACATAGTTGAGTTAACTATTTACACCAACAAAGCTTTGATTAAGGAACTTTACCTTTACATGCTAATAAGAATATAACCAATTCACAAAAGTGAAATTTGAAAAATATCAGGCAATGAGAGAGGTGATGATTTTGGGGTCACCCCTAACCTAGGGGGAGGGAAAGCAGATGCCTTGAACACAAAGAGCATATCATGCTGAACGATTCGGTGGTGGTCCCATCCTCCTAGGACCACCCCAAGCAAAGTTATGGGCAAAAATACAATGCCAACCAAAGGCCCAGCAAAGCATTATGGGGCGGGATTCTAGAGTGCAGTGAATATTATAGTATTAGCTCTCAGCTGAGCAGGAGAGCCTGCTCCTGAGGAATTTTTTGATATTGGATACTATAATATTCACTGCACTCTAGAAGATCGTACCATAATGCTTTGCAGGGCCTTTAGTTGGGATTGTAGTTTTGCCCATAACTGTGCTTGGGGTGGTCCTAGGAGGATGGGACCACCACCGAATCGTTCAGCATGATGTGCTCTTGGTGTTCAAGGCATCTGCTTGGTTCTCTCCCTAATTTAGGGAGGATCCCAAAATCATCACCTCTCTCACTGTTTGCTTTATTTTCACTTTTATGAGATGACTGTATGCATTTTAGCATATAAAGATAAAAATATTTGTTGTTTAACTAAAGGTACTGTTTGCTATATTTCCTTTTCACTTTTGTGAGAGAACTATGTATTTTAGTGGGGGGACGGAGCTTGCTGGCGATGAAGATGGCTGCCTGAGTGGCGAGCTCCGCAATACCAACGTCCGATCCGGCAAGAATTCTTCAGTAGCGCGAAGATTTGACTCACCATAGAAGAGCCCCGCGCAGCGGAACGGCTGAGCCCCCGTCTGGTTGGTTTTCTGCGGGCGGTTGAAGTGGCGAGCGGCCGGCACCAGGTGTGGCGGTGCGGCGCGACGACTGGGCGCTAAACCCCGGCCTCGCGTGTCTCCCACGCCCACCGGATGTGAGCCCTTCTGGGCGAAGACGCGCTCATGACCTGCCGGCACTTGGGAGCGGCGCAGACCGCGCTTGAAAGAGTCGTGCCTTATATGCGAGGGAGGTGAGGCGGATGATCCCCCCCCCCCTCCCAGCGGTGTTATGGAGAGAGGTGCCTAGCGGAGAAGTGGCCTGGTGGGGTAGGGAGCGGAGTGAAGAGCCTGCGTGAGTGGCGCATCCCCCCCTGGCTGAGAAATCATTGTGGCGCTGCCGGACCTGATGTCCACTGATGCGGTGCACCGTGTTGAGTAACGCGTGGCGAAGTGGACCCTGCTGATGGCACTGAACTGCATGTGGCGATAAAGCTCCCCTGATTGCTGCGTGGAGGTGCTTGGCCGACTGGTGAGACTAACTTGGACAACTGTACGCCATAGCGGGCTGTTGTTATCCGGCGCCTAGCTACTGGATCAGTTGGTTAGCGGTGCATCCCTGAGGTCACTGCTGGGGGTACGAGGAGCTCCTGCAACATACGCATTGGTGCATTCCATAGCATAGCAGCTAAGAATCTGGGTGGCGCTTTGAGGGTCGTGGAACCGGTGTGCCCCATTTTGGTCAGCGGCAATGGGCAGGACAGATAGAACACAGCCAAAATTGACTTTTGAGCACCGCATCACCAAGGAGAGAGCTCCGTCAGCTGATGGCAGGGAAAATGGCGACGAGCAATGGCGTGAATCGCAAGATGGCGACATAAAAACCATGCTGGCTGCGATGGAAAAGGGCCTACAGAGCTCGTTGTCTACACTGGGCACCAAGATAGACTCCCTCTCCTATCGTATGGATAGGATGTCCGAAAGGCTTGATAAGCACACGGAACGAATCGACATGACAGAGCGCCGTATTACGGAGGTGGAGGAAGCACAGACGGAAATGGACACTGGCCACAAGCGAATCGAACGGGAACTGCAGGTGCTGCAGGATAAAGCCGAAGACTTGGAGGCGAGGTCTCGGAGGTGTAATCTAAGAATTACGGGTCTGCCGGAGACCACTGCGACTGGACCTATAGAACAATTCGTAGAGAAGCTCTTGGTGGCACTCTTGGGAAGTGATACTTTCTCGCCCATGTTCGTGGTCGAAATGGCGCATCGCTCTCTGGGCCCGCGCCCGAAACCTGGCGCTCCTCCGCGACCGATAATTGCTAAGCTTCTTAATTACCGTGACAGAGATGCAGCTTTGAGGGTAGCCAGGGAAAAGCGGATCCTACACTACGAGGGTTCCACACTTTCGCTGTTTCCGGACTTTACCCTGAGAGTCCAGGAGGCGTGCCGCCAATTTGTGACACTCAAGAGGCAGCTGCAAGAGCAAAAAATTGACTACGCTATGCTGTATCCTGCCCGCCTTGGGGTCAATCGACAGGGCCAGTTGCGGATCTTCACTGACCCCAATCTGCTGCAGAAAGCTATGAAAGAGTGGTCCCGGGAACAACGACGCAGCCCGGACAAAGATGCTACGGCTGGAGCGGCTGGGGGATCCCCGGATGAACAGGACTGAACTGTTGCATGTCCCATCTACAGATAAGCTTATTGCATTCACAAGAGTGGGAGAAGGGTGATGATATCGTTGTGCAGTTCTGTAACTGGGGATGCTCATTTAGGGGGGCGCTACTACTCCTTCTGTTTTGCACTGCCTCAGAGTGAGATATTGCGAGCTCAGTCATGATGAGTAACTACTTGGATGTTTAGATATGCTGGGAGGGGGAAGTGTAAACCTTTTGTTAATGCGCATCAGTCGCCAGTTGGAGTGCGGAGGGGTCAGTTGCCGGAAACCCCATAGGTTGTAAGACTTGAGTTGGCAACCTCCGCCTACAAGTGAATCACACTATTGGGGTATTGTTATTGTTTTTTAAGGGGGGTGGGATGGCAGATGTTAGTTCTGTTTGGGGGGGGGTGGTTTTGGGAATATTTAGTCAGATCCAAGTTGGGAGGGCTTTGATGTGGGTGGGGGGTGGAGGGTTTACGAGACTCAGTCAGCATATCACACAAGCGGTCAGAGATTCACACATGCCGCATGGCGCGATTACATCAGACACATGCAGGACATGGCGACAGTGATTGATTCCGAGTCATGTATTGCTGTAGACAGTCCAGAAGCTGGGGCAGACACACTCAGGGCGCTCACGTGGAATGTCAGAGGCCTAAATGATCATAGAAAAGTCCGCAGGGTCCTCTCGTATTTGAGGCGGCAAGCAATAGACGTGGCGCTACTGCAGGAGACGCATCTCCCACTCAACTCCCCCATATTGAGCTGTAGAGGCCTAGTTGGCAATGTTCACGCCTCGGGCTTTACCACGCACGCCAGAGGGGTATTTACCTGGGTCAACCCCAAATCTACACTCACCATGACACCGGTGGCTACTAATACAGAAGGGAGATACGTCCTTACAAGGCGCCGCTGTAGGGGCATTAATGTACTCATCGTAAACATATATGGCCCAAATTTCGACAACCCGGAGTTTTTCCATGCACTCTCTGATACGGTGAGCCGTTACAGTGGAGAAATGCTGTTATGGGGGGGAGACTTTAATCTGGTACAGAACCCGGGTTTGGATAGGTCAGGGGGTCCGGATAGGGCTTTGACTGCGGCGGCTAGGGAGGTGGAACGTTCGATGCTTAAGTTTGATTTACATGATGTATGGCGCCAGAAACACCCAAACAAAGGAGGCTTCACGCACTACTCCACATACCATAACCTACACACCCGTATAGATTATTGGCTGGCCGCCAGGTCATTCATGGACAGGATCAGTGTGTGCCAGGTGCTCCCACGTACACTTTCAGACCATTCGCCGATCCTCCTGGTGCTGGCCACCTCCCGCAGGACTATACCTCCATTCACTTGGCGTATCCCGCCATACTCCCTGCTGGACTCGGTATTTAAAGAAGATTTAGCAGAGGCTATAGACACGGTTTTTGAGAAGAATGTTGGCTCGGTGGAAGACTACAAGGTCGTATGGGAATCTTTCAAAGTTTATATCAGGGGGATCACTATATCTAAGCACTCAGGGGTCCTTCGTGCGATATGTGGCCGCTTGGTGGATTTGGAGAGGAAACTTAAGGTAACAGAACGTCGGCTGCTGCTGGACCCGTGTTATCAGGGTAGAAAGGAGATTGCGGGTCTGCTGGTAGAATATCATGAGGCAGCTGATGCCGAGATTAAGCATATGGGCAAATATGCTACGGCCCGGGCATATGGTGAATCGGAATGGCCTGGATCGGTACTGGCGCGGCTACTTCAGAAGCGCAGGGAGACGGTGCAGGTAACAGAAATTAAGTCGGTGGAGGGTGAGCCTTTAACTGAGGAAGTAGAGGTGGCTGACCGATTTCGTCAATACTACGGCGAGCTATATGCCTCCCGCAGGACAGCCACTGATGAGGAGATCATGGATTATTTAGCTCACATAAAACTTCCGTGGCTCTCCAACACGCATAGAGAATTTCTAATGAGGCCCATTGAAAGGGACGAAATCATTCTAGCACTGTCAAGGATGCGTGCGTCGAGTGCCCCGGGATCGGATGGCCTAACTGTGGCTTTTTATAGATCCTTTCTGGATCAATTGCTCCCACAGTTGGCCACATTGTTTGATGATATGTGCGGAAGTGGCACTATGCCACCTTCAATGTCGGAGGCGGTGATAGTCACTCTCCTCAAACCAGGCAAGCCCTCAGATGACTGCGCCTCCTACCGGCCGTTGTCACTTCTTAACGTAGATACCAAAATTTTTGCTAAGATTCTTGCAAATCGTTTGGCTCCACTGGTCCCGCTATTGGTAGCACCGGAACAAGCGGGATTTGTCCCCGGTAGAAATCTGAGTTACAACTTGAGAACGGTATTCGGGGTCATGCAACACGTTAAGGCAGATACGCCAGCGGTAGCAGTCTTCTTAGATATAGAGAAGGCGTTTGATTCCGTAGAATGGCCATTCATGACTCAGGTGCTAGCCAGAATGGGAGTAGGCCCTGTCTTTCTTCAACTACTGGGCACATTATATAACAGACCCACAGCCAGAATAAAAATCGGCTCCCTGGTGACGGAACCCATTCCCATCTCGAGGGGTACGCGACAGGGCTGTCCGCTTTCTCCATTACTTTATGCGCTAGTTGCGGAGCCCCTCGCATGTGCACTAAGGGAATATCACCACCATAGGGGCATAATTTTCCCGGGATACAGCATTATAGTTTCCACATACGCGGACGATGCGCTTCTGTATGTTAGATACCCGGAATCCAACCTATCAATCGTTCTCCGAGAAGTGGTGCGCTTTGGTGCCCTGTCGGGACTTCACGTTAATTGGCCGAAATCCATAATATTTCCATTAATGCAGGCAACACCTCCAATTGACCCGGACTACCCATTGAAGTGGTCCACTGAAGCAGTGCGCTACCTGGGGATTTATATTCATACCGACTCCGAGACGGTGTTCCGGGAAAATTATGGGAAGGCCTTTAGTAAGTTAGAGGATGATGTGGAACGATGGCTTAACCTCCCACTGTCCCTCCTGGGTAGGATATCCATTATGAAAATGGTGGTGTTGCCGGGCCTGCTCTTTTTATTCTCCAACATCCCCATGGTCCTTCCGCGGATTTCTTCTGTCGGCTCACCACTTTGATGGTCCGTTTGGCATGGGTGGGCAAACAGCCTCGCGTCAAGTGGCAAATACTGGTGTTGCCATATCACCTGGGTGGACTGGGCGCGCCAGATTTCGACTTATACTACAGGGCGGCGCAAGGCGCACACGCGCATTATTGGGCGCATGGTTCCTCAGATGTACCACATCTTCGCATAGAAACAGAGGTAGTGTCCCCGCTTCCACTCCCAGTGATGCTTTCTCAGTCAGTTGATCGGCGAACTGGCATTTTAGACTCCATTAATGCGACGGTGCATGCCTGGCATAACTTGATGCAGCGGCAAGCCGGCTCGATCCTGTACTCACCGGCGACTCCACTAGATTGGTGTACATGGCTTCCACCGTGTAGGGAAAGGGGGGTCACGCGGGCGCTTAATGCCCTAGGCATACAGACTGTGGGTGAGTTATTTGAGGATGGGGTATCCAGCCCGTGGGACAAGTTTTCAACCACTGAACCAGCGCCGACCGCTCTAATGCGCTTCCAGTTCCATAGAACACGACATGCACTACGTGATATCCTTGGGGACGATTACCTCGAACCCCCAGAAATAATAGCTTTCACACGACTCCTACGAGCCAAGTCCCCCAGGTGCATAGTGTCTTTGATCTATAATGAATCCATGGCCTACAGAGCGAATCATTATACCAAAGCGCGCTTGGCGTGGCAGAGGGACCTGAACATAGATATTACTGACACTATGTGGACCTACTGTTGCACTAGCACCAAACGTATTTCACTTAATGGTAGGCACACACTGGGGGGCGCTAGAGGGCGCAAGGCAAGATGGCCGCACCTGTGTGAGGCTCTGCCCGGCTGAGCCCTAATCCGCCAATTATCCGCCTGACATACTCATAATCCTGCGGCATGAAGGGGCGCTTCCTGTTGCTGAACTCTCCCTGCATCGGCTGAGGGGATTTTATTGCCTTTGCCGCCCGCAGGTGCGGGTTCCTGGACACTCTAATCGGCAGCCCTCCGGCTTCAACATGGCGGCGCCGGCGGGGCCCTGAGCGCGGTGACCTCCTTGTCCTTCCACGGAGTCGGCGGTGGCACGCTCGGTGCTAGCGACGCTGAGGGCGCGGATGGTGGATCCCTGGTGATTCCTGGTGTTCGCTGGACGGGTGGGCGCTGCCGCGGGCCCCTGGAAGCGGAGGGCCCTGTCAAAGTGTGGCGGCGTGCGGCCCTGACGGACCTGAGCGGACGGCGGCGGAGGACGGCCCTTGTGCCCCTGGTGCTGGAGGCGGTGAGTGGGGCGCGATCTGCGCTGGGCCCGTGCTGGTGGAGGCGGGCGCGGGCCTGGTGCGGTTTGCGGCCTGGGCGCTGCTGCCGGGTACTGGGGTGCGCGGGTGGTCGTGGAGGAGCCGCTTGACTGTGTGGCTGCATGGTTCTGTGGGCCCGCGGACCTCCGTCGGGGTCGTGCTGATGGTTCAACGGGAGTGATCTGCCTAATAGACATCTGCTTGCTGCCTGTGCATCGGTGAATTCAAGGCGACGAGTGCTGCAGATACTTACCTCTCCCGACTGGTGAAGCTCTCATCGGAATGCTGGTGTCTGTCTCCCCTTGAGTGGTGACACCTTCTACAAGCTGCGCGTTGCCTGCTGCCTCGACTGGGTCCCCCATGAGGCCCCACTGACTATCCTCTCACTTGGGACTTGGCCCCTGCTTCTTGATTCGCGATTTGTCTCTGGGCGCTCCTCACTGTTTGGGCCTAATGGACTGTAGGCGCTTGTGATCTCGCTGTGGTGTTGCGGGTAGCCCTTCGCCCAAGGAGCTCCTTGCGGGCTGGAGCTGTGGGGCCCCCGGTTGTCCTGGTGTCGCCATACCGCTTGCACAGTGCTCACAGTTGGTCCTCTCCAATGGCCGGGGTAGGCGGGTGCATGTAGCCAGGCGAGACACCTTGTACCTCCACTTCACGCACTCCTGCTTCTCGGAGCAGGGTCATATGCTCGGGGGCCCTTGCATCCTCCCATCTCCTTTTCAGAGCTCTGCCGCCTCTGCCTGTGGTGAATATGGGTCGCACTGACAAGTCTCAACCTCGCCTCACGTTTGAGGCGCGCAAGTCCTCTAAGTCTTCGCAAAGGCGGCGTCGGACTCCGAAGCTGATGCCCAGGATGGTGGATCTTCTACCCTCGAGACCACGCTCCTTGCCATGCAGCGTAGCCTCCAGTCCATAGAGGGTTCAATGGCATCAGTGAATCAGCGTCTAGATCACATGTCGTCCCAATTTGAAAAACAAAACGCACGGATGGGGGAGGTTGAACAAAGAGTGTCTGCTGCGGAGGATGGCCTAAGCGACATTGCAGGTAAAACCTTGAACATGGAAAAGGTTCTTGCCCTTATTCAATCCAAGAATGAAGATTTGGAAGCTCGTTCCAGACGGAACAACCTTCGAATCACGGGGCTGCCAGAGTCCACGAATGTGGGTAAAATGGAGACCTTCATTGAGACTTTGATAACGGATATTTTTGGCGCTGGACAATTGTCCCCCATGTTTATTATCGAGCGGGCTCACCGCTCCCTCGCAGCTCGCCCGCCCCCTGGTGCCCCGCCGCGTCCTGTCATCGCAAGGGTTCTCAACTACAGGGACCGCGACGCCATCTTGCGTATGGCAAGGGATAAGGGAATAATTGACCACCAGGGGAACACACTCTCCTTTTTCCCTGATTTTATTGTTGCGGTGCAGGCGGCGAGGCGAGAGTTTGGGGCTGTAAAAAAGTTTCTGCAATCCGAAGGGGTCCCTTACGCTATGCTCTATCCCGCCCGCTTAAAAATAGGACCGGACGGGGACCACAAGATTTTCACCAATCCTAGGGCCGCGTTGGATCATGCCAAACACTTGAAGAGACGGCGCCATGAATCTCCCACGTTATCTGGGACTGAGGACCAGTAATTTTGATGTATAACTTGCATGTTTGGGCAATCCTTCTCATGCTCTGTAGAAGCGTAATGGTTTTTTTTGTGCCATGTATGACTGCCCACTTCTCTATGCAGGTGGGCGCTCTTTGATTCCCTGTCTATGCATATTGCCTATCAGCCTATTGCAATGTACGGTGCGCCTCTAGTTCAGGCACAGTAGCACTTGGCTCGGCCACCTCCTACTCGTTAGGGGGTTAGTAGTTCTCTGACGCCCCCAATGGGTGAACCCCATGTGTACTTTGCTCTCTCTGTTCTATGTTTGGGATGGGTAATAATGGGTTGGGATGGCTTTGGCGAGTTGGGGACGCTGAAGTGGGAGGGGGTTTTGGGTTCTGGGGACTGGTGGGGGTTTTTGGCACTTACAATTTCTGGATGGGATGTAGCATCGCTCCAATTGTATGTTTGAATATGTATGGTCTATGGTTCCAACTATCAGGTATCTCACGTAGTGCAGGTCCAAATGAGTGGTAAAGTGCGGTTCCTCAGTTGGAATGTCCGAGGTTTGAATACCCCCAAAAAGATTCGCTCTGTCTTTGCTTATCTTGACAGACTTGATGTGCAGGTCGCCTACCTACAGGAAACACATCTCACAACCGTGTCCGAGAAGAAGGTGGGGGCAGATGGGCGGCGGTACGCGTATCCTCCTCCTACTCTAACTATGCACGGGGGGCCATGATTTTGGTTAAACGTGGGGTTCCCTTCTCCGTTATCCGCACCGAAACAGACGACGTGGGCCGGTTGGTCCTGGTGCATGGGCGGCTGGGTGGCGCTGAAGTGTTGCTGGTGAATGTGTACGGACCGAACGTTGATGACCCAGCCTTTTTCTCTGATGTTTGGCGCCGTATCACGGGCTTTCCAGAGGTGGAGATTGTGTGGGGCGGTGATTTTAATGTTTGTCTGGATGCCTCGCTTGATCGTAAGGGGAGTGGGGGGTCTAGGCCTCGACAGGCCTCCGAAATGCTCCTGGGACTGATGGATGCAGGATGCTTGAGCGATGTGTGGCGATTGCGGCATCCTGATGCGCGTGAGAGCACGTTCGTTTCTACTGTTCATGGGACTTGGTCTCGCCTGGATTATTGGTTAACTACTAAAGCGGTTTGTAACTGGACAACTGATATCCAACATATGGCCCGGACACTCTCTGATCACTCCCCTGTACTCCTAGAGGTGCAGGTCCCTGCATGTGCAAAACCTCCGTTTGCTTGGCGGCTGCAACCATCCTCTTTAACTGATTCTGTCTTCCGGCATACGATTGGGGAAGCCATCCATGATTTTTTCAGGGAAAACGAGGGGTCCGTTGACAGCGCCGGGGTCCTCTGGGAGGCTTTTAAAGTCACTATTAGGGGGGTTTGCATGGGTGCGCAGGCAGGCGTCCTTAGAGATCTCCGTCGTCGGATTAACAAACTAGCTGGTGAGATTTCCCAGTTGGAACGAGCCTACGACGCGGACCCATCCCCGGCGACGTTGTCCGCAATTAGGGAGTTGGTCACTGACCACAACAATACAGTTGATCAGGAGTTGCTCCATAGGTCCAGGCGCAGCAAAGCCCGCTACTATGGTGAGGGGGGCAGGCCTAGCCGTTCACTCGCTTGGAAGCTGGCTGCACCCCGTAGACAGGAGCATATCACTGAAATACTTAATGAGGCAGGGGAGGCGCAGTATACAACTGCAGATATTAGCGAGACTATACTTAAATTTTATGCTGCCCTCTATGACAACAACACTGAAGTACGGCAGGAAGATTTGCATTCTTACCTAGACGACGTGGCCCTGGGATGGCTGTCTTCTGGCCATAGGGAGTATATTACGCAGCCCTTCGATGTGGAGGACGTGAAGCTCGCCATTATGTCCCTCCCCACATGCAAATCGGCTGGCCTCGATGGACTCCCCAGTGAGTTCTATAAGCTCTTCGCCGATGCTTTGGCTCCTCGACTGCTGGCGGTCTATGCAGAGGCGTACGAAACCGGTTGCCTCCCACCCTCCCTTCGGGAGGCTCTCCTGGTTATGCTATTGAAACCAGACAAGGCGTCCAACCGCTGTGATTCCTACAGGCCCCTTTCAATCATCAATATTGACACCAAGATCTTGGCTAAAAGGATTGCTCTTCGGATACAGCCGCTGGTTCCCCTACTGGTGCTCCCAGACCAATCTGGCTTTGTCCCTGCTCGCTCCACCACTCACAACCTACGCACGCTTTTTACTACTCTCCACTACTTCGACTCCGACTTCCAGGCGGTAGCTGTGTTGCTCGATGCCGCGAAGGCTTTCGATTCCCTTCACTGGGAGTATATGTTCGAAGTCCTTACTAGAATGGGCTTCCCTCCCTTTTTCCTTAAATGGATCAGAATACTCTATAATGGGCCGGCGGCTAGGGTCCGTGTCAATGGATGGGTGTCCTCTACCTTTCCCATTCGCAGAGGTACCAGGCAGGGCTGTCCTCTCTCACCAATGCTTTTTGCTCTGGCCTTGGAGCCTCTTGCGTGTAAGCTACGCCAGCTTCACGCAGCGGCTGCTTTACGTTTCCGGCAGCGTCCGCTCATTGTCTCCCTATATGCGGATGACATGCTGTTGTATGTCCGCGAACCTGCAACCTACCTGCATGGGATACTACGTGAGTATGTCAGATTCGAGGGCTTCTCGGGACTGGGGATCAACTGGGCCAAGTCCACAGTGATATCTCTGACGACAGGCACTCGTGAATTCGAGCTGGATTTCCCACTGGCCTGGACACAGGACCCGGTTAAATACCTAGGTGTTTGGTTACACAGGGACCCTGCGCTCGTTATCTCGATGAACTATGGCCGTACTATTTCGCAATTAACAAACAAAGTGTTGTGATCTTGTTGTCACTGCGGCAGCGCGACTCGCGCCTCAGTGGAATGTGGGGCATGCGAACGTTCGAATGTGAACGGTGTGCTCGCTTCCGGTCAGTTGATCATCTGCTGACTGAAGGATAGGGCGCGCTGATGTTACGTGCAACAGAAATAAACCTGGATTATCTGAGTTACCGTCTCTGTGTCATGTTGTGACTACAACATGTTTTTGGCGACGAGGGTGGGCACAAAGCTGAAGTCTGGGCCCGGCTGCCTTTATCGCTTGCTGACCGCATAGCGGTGACGAAAATGACCATTTTGCCCAAGCTGCTATATCTCTTCGTAAATATTCCCATTCGTCTGAATATCTCCATCTTTAAGGCGCTGCAGTCGGTTTTGCTGTCCTTTGTCTGGGGGGGTAAAAAACCCCGTTGTAGCTGGGATACACTTGCACAACCTTTTGAACGGGGAAGCTTCGAAGCTCCGGATATGCGCCTCTACTATTTATGCGCACAGGCGCATTTTGCGCACTACTGGTTCTTTCCCCAAAGGTTTTTGCCTCACACAGCGGTAGAAGCCGATGCCATATTCCCTTTGCCACTAGTCGCAGCAGTGCTTAAGGGTGGCTGCGGGGGTCCTAGAGCTGAGATCAATCCGGTGTTATGTACGGCATGGGCCTGGCAGGCTCTCGCTAAGAGGGCGCAGTTACCCTACCTTTATGCCCCACAGCTACCACTGGCGGCACACCCGGGCATTACTGCGACACAGGAAAGCTTGGCTCTGCATACTCTGAAGTCTGCCGGCGTACTGAAACTGGGTGATCTGTATAAACAGGGGTCTTTTCGGACATTACCTGATGTGCAGGCTGGCCGAGCCCAGGATATGATGTTAAACTTTACGTACGTCAGGGTGCGACAAGCTGTCAGGGCGGTCTATCCCGATTACCCGGATGAACCACGTCCGCTGCGGGCACTGCAGGCGGTGCTCGCTGGCGAGGAACGCAAGGGATTGATCACTAAATTGTATGCCGCATCACAACGTGAGATGGAGCCAGGGGAGCACCCCTCTTATCTCAAATGGAATATTGCATTGGGCTATACTCTGCCACCTGACCATTGGCAATCTTGCTGTAAACTAACTGGACGTCTTACTGCTAACTGTAATCTTCGTATAATTCATTTTAAATTCTTGCACCAAGTATATTATACCCCTGTGCAATTATGGAAATTTGGCTTGCGTGAAACATCCTGTTGTGTTCGGTGTGGGCAAGTGGATGCTGATTTTCTACATCTTGCCTGGCAGTGTGCAGGGGTGGCAGCCTTTTGGACCAAGGTGGCGACTGTGCTGACGGCTGTAGTGCTTGAACGTGTGCGGTGTGCCCCGGAGGTGTGTCTGCTAGGAGATGTGATATCATTAAAACCGAGCAACCGGCGGCTGGTTGCAATAGCCACCCTTATGGCAAAGCGAGCGGTGGCACAATGTTGGGGCGCCAAGACTCTCCCTACGGTGAGCAGGTGGATCCGGGACTTGACCTACTGTAGGGAACAATTGGAGATATACGCTGAGGACCTGCCCGAGTCCTCCCGTCCCAAAGACTTCTGGGCCCCGCTGACAACGTATTTGTTGAGCCAACCTGATCTGTGATTGTACGCTGCTGCTATTACGTTGGGGTCTATGGTCATGACGCTGTAGAATGGGACTTCTCGTTGTCTCTCTCAATATTGTGTGGTTTCTTTTATTCTTTGGAACCGATGTCAATATGCATTTCATTACCCACGATATTTAGTTTACAAGATGCTATATCCTTGTAAGTGCCGGGGGGAGGTGGGTTGGGTGGGTGGGGCGGGCTGTTTGCTCCTTGAGCTATTGTTCAATTCAGTTGTATTGCTGATATTTTCTATCACTTGAAAAATTGCACGTGTCGATCCTTGCATTTCAGGATATTGCGGCTCCCGAATGGAGCATGTATATTGTAAGTGCAAGCTCTTAATAAATAAATTTAAAAAAAAATGGTAGGCACACACTGGTGCACTTTCAATTCCTCAATAGGGTATATTACACCCCAGAAAGAATGTGCAGGTATGGGCTGCGGGCGGACGCAAAGTGTGACCGTTGTGGTGCGCCAGTGGCTGACTTTCTACACCTGGCTTGGTCCTGCCCAGGGGTCTCTGCATTCTGGGCATTAGTTTTCGGGGAGCTGAGTCAAATCACTAGTTTGACTTTGGACCCTGATCCCGTGTTGGCATTACTGAGCCATTCCAAGTCCCTACCCAAGGGGGTTCGTCGACTCGTTGATATGGGGCTACTGATGGCCAAGCGTAGGGTGGCGATCAACTGGTTTCGAGGTCCGCTCCCCACACTTACACAATGGAAAAGTGATATGACATATTGTAGCACACAGACAGAACTATACAGTGACCTGCTTCCCCCTCGCAATAGGCCTAAAAACTTTTGGGAATTGTACAACACCTACCAGTCCACCTCCACAAGTGTCAATAGCGGGTCACCGGAGCACGCACAGGGCCACGGCGATCAGGGATAGGTGCTGTCGCTCGGGGTGGTGTTGAGGTATACTAATACAAGTGTTTGTCAACTTTAGTCATTCCAAGTTGTGTTCACAAAATAATATAGGAATACTGGACTTTGTTATGTTTCCCAGAACTGCATAGCCGCAGCTCAGTGGCTGCATTGTTTACATTTGATGCCTATGTCTCACGTCTGCTTATTGTCTGCTGTGTGCAATGTGCCCTTTGTTACGCTGAGTCTCACAGTTGTATGTTAAGGAAATAAATAAAATACATTAATAAAAAAAACTATGTATTTTAGCATTTAAAGATAGTTATTTGTTGTTTTACTAAATGTATGTGAGATTGCTGTTCTAATAATTGGGATGAGATGAGTTTCATGAACACGGAGATTGGGGAGTAAGCTATTGCACCCACAACCCTATGATAAAACAATTTTACCTTTACATGCTAAAAAAAAAAAAAGCATATAACCAGTTCACAAAAGTGAGCTTTGTAAAATATCAGGCAATGACAGACTTGATGATTTTGGGGTCCCCCCTAACCTAGGGGGAGGGCCAAGCAGATGCCTTGAACACAAAGAGCATATCATGCTCAAGATTGTGGTGGTCCCATCCTCCTAGGACCACCCCGAGCAAAGTTATGGGCAAAAATACAATGCCAACCAAAGGCCCAGCAAAGCATTATGGGGCGAGATTCTAGAGTGGAGTAAATATTATAGTATTAGCTGTCAGCTGAGCCGGGAGAGCCTGCCCTTTGAGGAATGTTTTGATATTGGATACTATAATATTCACTGCACTCTAGAATCTCGTCCCATAATACTTTGCAGGGCCTTTGGTTGGGATTGTATTTTTGCCCATAACTGACTGTGCTTGGGGTGGTCCTAGGAGGATGGGACCACCACCGAATCGTTCAGCATGATGTGCTCTTGGTGTTCAAGGCATCTGCTTGGTTCTCTCCCTAGGTTAGGAAGGACCCCAAAATCATCACCTCTCTCACTGCTTGCTTCATTTTCACTTTCACGAGATGACTATATGCATTTTAACATGTAAAGATAGAGTTATTTGTTGTTTAACTAAAGGTACTGTTTGCTATACTTTCATGAGATGACTATATGAATTTTAGCATGTAAAGATAGTTATTTATTGTTTTACTAAAGGTATGTGAGACTTGTGTTTTATTAGTTGATGGGAGTTTCAGGAACACAAAATTCATGCAAAAACAGTGGAGTAAGCTACTGCACCCACAACCCTATGATAAAACAATGGTACCTTTACATGCTAAAAAGCATATAACCACTTGACAAAAGCGAGCTTTGAAAAATGTCAGGTAATGACAGAGGTGATGATTTTGGGGTCCTCCCTAACCTAGGGGGAAGACCAAGCAGATGCCTTGAACACAAAGAGTATATCATGCTCATCGATTGTGGTGGTCCCATCCTCCTAGGACCACCCCGAGCAAAGTTATGGGCAAAAATACAATGCCAACCAAAGGCCCAGCAAAGCATTATGGGGCGAGATTCTAGAGTGCATTGAATATTATAGTATTAGCTCTCAGCTGAGCCGGGAGAGCCTGCCCCTTGAGGACTGTTTTGATATTGGATACTATAATATTCACTGCACTCTAGAATCTCCTCCCATAATGCTTTGCAGGGCGTTTGGTTGGGATTGTATTTTTGACCATAACTGTGCTTGGGGTGGTCCTAGGAGGATGGGACCACCACCGAATCGTTCAGCATGATGTGTTCTTTGTGTTCAAGGCATTTGCTTGGTTCTCTCCCTAGGTTAGGGAGGACCCCAAAATCATCACCTCTCTCACTGCATTTTCACTTTTGTGAGATGACTATAATGTTATCAAAGGTTTGTGAGCTTTCTGTTTTATTAATTAGCATGAGATTGAACGGAGTTCACAGAGATTTTGTTCAACTCTGCAGAATTCTGTGTAGTGGTACTCCGCCAACTATGCCTACCTTTAGTGGTGGACTTCAAGGAAGCCCTTTGTAACTTAGGAGGTTGGAGAGCCTCTCTACCCGTGGCTACCTGAGTACCCGAGTTACATATCCCAGAGAAGCTGGGTGCATAGGTCTGGAGTGGTGTCGGAAACCACTGTTGTTCTCAATGGAGGACTTCAAAGTAGAGCTGCTGCCGGGAAGGAAGAAAGTGTCTGTTGGAATCCAAGGGTGGATTCGTGATGGAAGGAACCTGAAAGCAGAGGGGACAGAGTCTGGGTCACTTCAGGGTGACCAGGGGCTCGGTAGACGAATGCCCACCGATGTTGGGTGCTTCAGGTGCGAAGAAGGGATGCTTGACTCTGCAGCCACGAGGTCCAGGAAACGTCGAAGACGACCAGGAGCCAGATGTGAGCTGTCCCACGAAGGATGTTGAGTGCTGAGGGGTCAGTGTCCGGCTGGAGCACCACCAAGCCTTGGCAACAGCAACCCATGCAGGAAGGTCAAGCAGGTTACGGTGTGGACCAGCAAGGTCCAGGGGACTCACCAAGCAATGGGGAGTCAGGGCACGTCTGGAGTAACCAGGGAAGCCCAACAGAATTCAAGATGACCCTCAAGAGGACCCACAGGTCAAATGACCAGGAGTCGCAAGGGGACCTTGAGCAAGATCACAAAGTACCAGCACACGGAGCACTCGGTGCGAGGAGGCCGGAGTTCTTTGGTGGAAATACTGCTCAGGGTCAGGACTACACGGAGTCCAATGCACAAGCTCGTGAATCGCCAACAAGCATATGCACTTGCAAAAGTACGCAGTGCACAGGGGTTTGGGTTATGCGGTCTCCACGAGGGATACTGGACTCAAACTTGGTGAGAGGGCAGTTCAACCTCAAGGAACTTCGGAACCCACCTCCTGTATTGGTGGAGCCTCCGGAGTCTGCAGGAGCTCAGAATCAGCAGACCAGTCAGTTGCATTACTGTTAGATTTGGGGGTCTCTAGTTGGCAGAGGTAGGTACCTTTGTCCAAATAGGGACCCTTGAGTCTAGTCAGGGAAAGTAGGTACTCTCCTGAAATAACCCCTGCTCACCCTCTTGGTAGCTTGGCACGAGCAGACAGGCTTAGTTCAGAGGCAGTGTGTAAAGCATTTGTGAACACATACAGTAATCATGTGACAACACTACGAATGGACACCACACAGGTTGTATTATAAAAATAAGTATCTTTTATATAGATTTACCACAAGACCATAAACGACAAAAATAATCCACAATACCGTTAAGAATGCTTAGTTTGTATCAAACAGGCTTAGTTCAAGGTTCTGTGCGAGTCGGTAGCCTTCTCCGGCTACGGCGATGTCAAGAACAAACAGAGTCTAACAAATCCAGCTGACCGCGTCGAGACGGGCCAACACAGCGTAGACGGACTCGGTCACAGTACCTTTTTACTTGAAGCGGCCGGCACGGGCGTGCGAGCCGGATGGCTGTTCGTCGCGGTTGCGTTGCAAAAATGGAAGCGTTGCAGGGCGCGTTGTCCCTCGATGCGGTGCAGGCAGCGGCTCGTTGACGTCGTCGAGACGGAGTCGGTGAGACCAGGGCCGTGCGTTGCAGGGCGAGACGGTGCTTCGATGCGGTGCTGGCAGGTTGCGGTGCGGCGACGGAACCGGATTCAGGAGCTGGCGTCGATCAGTCCGGACAGCGGTGCGAGTCGGACGGTGCGTCGCAAAGCGTGCGAGCGGTGCCCAACTCCGGTGCGGTCACAGGACTCGAACTCAGCAACAGTGACCGTGTCGGTCGGACCAGATGGATTCGGTGTAGCGAGGCGTTGCAAGGTGCGGTGCTCACAGGTTACGGTGCAGGCAGCGGCTCGTTGACGGAGTCGGTGAGACCAAGGCCGTGCGTTGCAAGATGCGGGCGTTGCTCGAGGCGGTGCCAACAGGACACCGAGCCGGTCGGGAGAGTCGGTCGAGCTCCCTACCTCTGTAGCCACTGAAACAGAGTTTCCAGCAGCAATTCACAAAGGGGGGGAAGTCCAATGGTCCTGGGACTTCGGTCAGGAGGCAAGCTCTCTTCCAAGCCCTTGGGGATCCTTCACAAGTTGATGAAAGTAACAGCAAAGCAAAAAGTTCCTTTCTCCTTTCTTTGGCAGTCAGGCAAACCACTGCAGGCCAATCCCCAAGCAGCACTTCAGCTTAGGGATAGTCTCTCCTCAGTTTCTTCTTGGTTCCGCTCCTCCGCAAAGGTTTCTTCTTGTTCCCAAAAGTGATCCAAAGTTCCTGGGTTTGGGCCCCAGTACTTAAACTCCTTTTCTCTTTGTTCTCTGAAGGCAGAGAGGCCTTGGCCTAGCTTAAACCAGTTCTGTGCAGCTTTGGAGCACTCTGTGTACATGACTGTGAGAAGTTGGCCTGGCATATGCTGTCCACTAATTATAGTGGGCACCTTGCACCAGTCCAAACAACCCCTTATTGGAGATAGGTTAAAGACAACCTTTATTGAAAGCTATCCTAGTGGTAGCTATGGAGAGCAGCCTTCAGGCTAAATCTTGAAGGAATGTAAAGCAGCTTGTTTTACCAGTCTATAATCTCTTGAGTGACCAAATGAAAGAGGACCACACCAGGTATATATTCAAAATATATGTATTTATTGCTAAACACACCCCTCTAGTCTCTTTATGAGGCTAGAGTTCGAAGTACATAAGTTATAAGTTAGTTATCAACAGTAATAGCACAAATACACGTTTGAGCCCTAGGGGCGTACCAAACCATATACCAATAAAGTGGTATAAGAACCACGACTGAGCTAGACACAAGGCCTAGAGCCTGTAGAAGTGCTTGGACCACAAGGAACCACCCAAGGTAGTGACACAGGGGACCCACGGGGGACGCGTGCAGTGTGAGAACACAGCCGCGAATCGCCGTTGACTTCTATGGGGAAAGTCGCGGTTGGAATTTTAAAGAAAAGGGACACTTAGAGGAGGACTTGGAGCAAACCCTTTTAGAACTAGGCTGTTCTAGTGTCAATACCCACAGGAGCACCGGAGTACTCGAGTTACCTCACCCAGGGGAGCCGGGTGCATAGGTGCCTTTCGGGGTCGGGTTTCGTCGTCGTTTTCAATGGCGATCTGCTGCAAAGTGCTGCTGGCGGCCAAGTCGAAAGTGTTCGGGTGGATCCAAAGGTGGATCGAAGATCTGAAGAACCTGAAAGCAGAGGGGACAGAGTCTGGGTCACTAGCCAGTGACCAGGAAGGCGATGAGCAGATGCCCACCGATGTCGAGTGCTTCAGGTAGGTTGACGGTCGTCTTGACTCTTCAGCCACGAGGTCCAGGAGGCGTCGACGATGACCAGGAGCTGGATTCGAGCTGTCCCACGACGTCTGTCGATTGCAGGGGTGTCGGCGACCTGATTGGACCCAACAAGCCTTGGCAACGGCAAGTCTCGTGGAAATAGAAGAAGGACGATGGTGCAGACCAGCAAGGTCTGAGGGACTCACCCAGCGAGGGTAAGTCAGGGCACGCCAGGAGCAACCAGGGAGCCCAAGCAGAAGAAGATTGGCCTTCGGGAGGGCCTACTAGCCAACGGACTAGCGACCGCGAAGGAGCCTCGAGTGGACGCACTTAGAGCTGGCTCACGGGACACTCGTGGAGTGGAGGCCAGTGATCTTCGGTGCAGTCGGTGCTGGAGGCTGGGGCTACTCGGAGCCCAAAGCACAACTTCGTGGGAGACCCAGAAGAGGATGCACTTGCAAATGCGATCGGTGTCCAGGGGTCACGGTTCCACGTTACCCACGAAAGCTACGGGCCTCAGCTTTGCTGGGGACTCAGGGCAGCCTCGGGGAAGTCTGGAAATCCACCTCTGGTGATGCAAAGACTTCGGCGTCCGGCGGGAGCTTCAGCGATGCAGACCGGACAATTGCTTCGTTGGTGCCTGCCAAGCAGGGGAGTCACTCCTTGACCCCAAGGGAGATTCTTCAGTCCTCTAATCTTAAAGTAGAGCGTCGAAGGTCCAGGATTCTGTGTCAGAGTTTCGTCCAGGTAAATCTAAAGTCCTAAGGACTGGGGTCCCATACTTATACCAAGTTAGGGGGTTGGACATACTCTGGGGACCCACCTATGGGAGGGTCAGGGCAGAGGGGTGGTTACACCCCTTTCCCTTTGTCCAGTTTCGCGCCAGAGCAGGGGCTGGAAGCCCCTGAGCCGGTTTGAACTGGGGTATGCACAGGGACGCCAAATGTGCCCCCAGTGCAGGACTTCAAAGCACCAGAGAGTGCTCCCGCCCAGCCCCAATACACACTATCCTGTCTGGGGAGGTGGTTACACCTCCCTGGGACAGGAAACCTATTGTCCAGGCCTCCCCTGCCGGAGTTTCGGTCAGCAGCAGGAGGCCAGACTCGTGTCTGTGTCAGCGGCATCCATTTTGTGATGCCAGGGCTCTGGAAAGAAGTTACCGGGTATGCCGGTGGGTACATGTCTCTCCCTCTAGAAGGGTGGAATGCTACCCCCGCCGCCAGAACTGGCGGGGGGGTAGTATTCCAAGATGTTTGACACCAAACTCGACATGTTTTGGTGCAGCCAGTCCAGAGTTAGCATTCTACCGCGAGGATATAATGCACTTAAGAGTATATGGTCAGGCTGCACTGCAAACAGCATCAGAGGAGGTACTCCGAATGCTGCAGAGGGGCTCTGCTCATGCAGGGGCACCCTCTCACATAAAAACCAAGCACTCTGCCTTCAGGATTGTCAAGGCCTGCCATAGGAGTGACTTATAGGTTTATAGGTGTGTGCAATGGTAGTGATATAGGTAGCCTATACCACTGTAAGGGGTGCATGCACCACCTTACTCAGGCTGCAGTAGCAGGCCTGTGGTGTCATTTTGGCTGGCCCTCCAGGGGTGGCATAATACCTGCTTCAGCCCCTGGCAGGCCTCTGAGGTACCTATGCCCTGGGTACATAGTATACCATATACTAGGGACTTATAAGGGCACTCCAGATTCCAATCAGAGATGTGCCTAAGGCACATGGAAACCATTTTAGAGAGGAAGCAGCTAGGCTGGGGTTCTGATTAGCAGGGCCCCAGCCAGACTAAAGTCGAAAAACAGTGAAGCATCAGCAAAAAGTGGGGGTACCCATGTGAAGCAGATCCTACTCTCCTACACAACCCCTCCCCCCCCAAACATAGGGACATTAAACTAACCTTGCCCAGTTAAGTCTTCATGTTCTAAGTGGAAGTACCTAGAGAGTCCATCTGCATTGGCATGGTTACTCCCAGGTCTATGTTCCACTGTGAAGTCCATCCCCTTTAGGGAAATGGACCACCTAAGCAGTTTGGGGTTTTCACCCTTCATTTGTTTTAGCCATAAGAGGGGCTTATGGTCTGTTTGAACAAGGAAGTGAGTACCAAACAAGTATGGCCTCAACTTCTTCAGAGCCCAGACCACAGCAAAGGCCTCCCTCTCAATGGCTGACCAACGTTTCTCTCTAGGGGTCAGCCTTCTGCTAATAAAAGCTACTGGCTGATCCTGACCTTCATCATTCAATTGTGACAGTACAGCCCCTACCCCCAATTCAGATGCATCTGTTTGGACAATGAACTTCTTGGAGTAATCAGGACTCTGTAGAATGGGAGCAGTGCACATGGCCTGCTTTAGGTCATCAAATGCCCTTTGACAGCTAACTGTCCACTGAACCTTTTGGGCATTTTCTTGGAAGTTAAGTCATTCAGGGGTGTCACTATTGATCCATACCCCTTGACAAATCTCCTATAGTACCCAGTCAGGCCTAAAAAGGCTCTCACCTGAGTCTGGGTAGTTGGAGCAGTCCAGTCCATGATGGTCTGGATCTTGCTCTGCAGTGGTTGAACCTGGCCTCCACCCACAAGGTGGCCCAGGTACACAACCTGACTCTGCCCTATCTGGCACTTGGTGGCCTTGATAGTCAGGCCTGCTTTCTGCAGGGCCTGCAAAACATTTCTGAGGTGGACCAGGTGATCCTCCCAGGTGGAGCTAAAGACAGCAATATCATCTAGATATGCTGCACTATAGGCTTCCAGACCTGTAAGGACTGTATTCACCAACCTCTGAAAAGTGGCAGGTGCATTCTTCAGACCAAAGGGCATCACCACAAATTGATAATGCCCACTAGGGGTTGAGAATGCTGTTTTTGGCTTTGCATCATCAGCTAGTCTGATCTGCCAGTAGCCAGCTGTCAGGTCAAATGTGCTTAGATACTTGGCTGAGGCCAAAGTGTCTATTAGCTCATCTGCCCTAGGTATTGGATGGGCATCAGTCCTAGTGACTGCATTGAGACCCCTGTAGTCCACACAAAACCTCATCTCTCTTTTCCCACCATTGGTGTGAGGTTTTGGCACAAGGACCACTGGACTAGCCCAAGGGCTATCTGAGGGTTCAATAACTCCCAAATCCAACATCTTCTGGACTTCTGTCCTGATACAGTCCCTGACATGGTCAGGTTGCCTATAAATCTTATTTTTAATAGGCAGACTGTCCCCAGTGTCCACTTCATGAGTGCACCAGGTGGTCTGACTGGGTGTCAGTGAGAATATGTGCCTGAACTGATTGAGCACCTGTCTGCAATCAGTTTGCTGCTGGGCAGTGAGGCTGCCTGCCAAGGCTACACCATCCACTGACCCATCATCAGGGTTCTGTGAGAGCAGGTCAGGGAGTGGGTCACTCTCTTCCTCCTGTCCCTCATCAGTAGCCATGAGCAAGCCCATGTCTGCCCTGTCCACATATGGTTTTAACCTGTTGACATGGAGAACCCTGTGGGGACTCCTGGGTGTTCCTAGGTCTACTAAATAGGTAACCTCACCCTTCTGTTCAACAATGGTATGGGGTCCACTCCATTTGTCTTGGAGAGCTGCTGGGGCCACTGGCTCCAGCACCCACACCTTCTGTCCTGGCTGGTAAACAGTCAGTACAGCCTTTTGGTCATGCCAGGCTTTTTGAAGTTCCTGGCTAGCCTCAAGGTTTTTAGTTGCCTTTTTCATGTACTCAGCCATCCTGGAGCGGAGACCAAGTACATAGTCCACTATGTCTTGCTTTGGGGGCTTGAGAGGTAACTCCCATCCTTCCTTCACCAAGCACAATGGACCCCTGACAGGGTGACCAAACAAAAGTTCAAAAGGGCTGTAGCCAACCCCTTTTGAGGCACCTCCCTGTATGCAAATAAAAGGCAGGGCAAGAGTATGTCCCATCTTCGCCTAAGCTTCTCTGGGAGCCCTTTAATCATGCCCTTCAAGGTTTTGTTGAATCTCTCAACTAAACCATTGCATTGTGGGTGATAGGGTGTGGTGAACTTGTAAGTCACTCCACACTCCTTCCACATTGCTTTCAAGTATCCAGACATAAAGTTAGCACCCCTGTCTGATACAACCTCCTTAGGGAAGCCCACTCTTGAGAAAATTCCCAGGAGGGCTCTTGCCACCACAGGTACTGTAGTGGTCCTAAGGGGAATAGCCTCTGGGTACCTGGTGGCATGATCCACTACCACCAGGATAAACCTGTGCCCAGATGCTGTTTGGGGATCCATGGGACCAACAATGTCAATCCCCACCCATTCAAAGGGAACCCCCACCACAGGTAGTGGTATCATGGGGGCCTTTGTAGTGCCACCTGCCTTGCCACTGGCCTGGCAGGTTACACAGGAGCGACAAAACTCCTTGGTGTCTTCAGACATGTGGGGCCAGTGAAAGTAAGGGACAATTCTGTCCCAAGTCTTGTTCTGGCCCAGGTGACCTGCTAAGGGAATGTCATGGGCTAGGGTCAATAGGAAGCCCCTGAACTTCAGAGGTATAACCAACCTCCTGGTGGCACCAGGCTTGGGGTCTCTACACTCTGAGTACAAGAGTCCATCATCCCAATACACTGTATGGGGACCACTAGCTTTCCCAGCAGCCTCAGCAGCAGCTTGCTGTCTGAGGGGTTGAAGAGAGGGGCAGCTCTGCTGCTCCTGGCTCAGATCTGCCCTGGAAGGGCCCCCTGTCCCCAAGAACTCAACCTGGTCAGGTTCAAGCTCCTCTGGGACAGTTCCTTCCTCAGGACTGAGATCATCCCCCTCAAGAGACTGATCTTCCTTCTGAGCCAAGGGGGAAGGCACTGCCTTTACCCTGCTACTCCTCTTCTTGGAGGGCACTTGGTCCATTATTCCAGAATCCAAGGCCTGTTCAGTGTTAGACATTTTGGCTTGTGACCTGGTCACAGCAAACACATCTGCAGGGATGCCCAGCATTTCTGCATGGGTCCTGAGCTCCACTTCTGCCCAAGCTGAAGTTTCTAGATCATTGCCAAGCAAGCATTCAACTGGTAGGTCTGCACTTACCACAACCTTCTTAAGGCCAGTTACCCCTCCCCAGGAGAAGTTAACAACTGCCAGAGTATGGTCTGTTCTGACATTGCTAGCATTGGTCACTTGGTACATTTCACCAAGTATAATCTGCCCAGGATCCACAAGGTCTTGTGTCACCATGGTGACACTTGCCCCTGTGTCCCTAAATGCCAAAGCCTTTTTCCATTGATTAAGGGCTGTTGCCTGTACTTGCCCAGATTACTGGGACTCACAGAGGAGGTCACATCCATGCCTCCATCACAGACTAGGACAGCCTGAGTGAGTTCTCCGACTAGGTCAGAGCTCATCTCTTTACCCAGGGTTAACACTACTAAACCCTTGGCTTGTGTAGTCCCACCACCAACTGTAATTGCACTAGGGGGAGCAGGTGCCTTAGGGGCATTGGTGGGGGCTGGAGTAGAGTCTTTGGACTTGGTGCAATCACTGGTCCAGTGGGTCTTTTGCTTACAGACCTTGCACCATGGTTTCTTTTGGCCTTTTCCCTTGTTAGACTGTGACTCCCCACCTGAAGAAGATTTTTGGGGGCCTTGTGAAGACTTCTGGTCTTTACCCTTCTCCCCACCCTTATCAGAGTTTTTAGAATCTTGCTTCTTAGGGTCACCACCTTGGTTCTGTACCTTCTGCCTCACCCTGGTTCTGACCCATTTGTCTGCCTTCTTTCCCAATTCTTGGGGAGAGGTCAGATCAGAGTCCACCAGGTGCTGATGCAACAGCTGATTTTGACAATTATTAAGGATCTGCTCCCTCATGATAAGATTGTACAATCCTGTGAAGTCACACACCTTACTGCCCAATAACCAACCTTCCAGAGCCTTGGCAGAACAATCAACAAAGTCCACCCAGTCTTGAGTCTGTGCTTTTTGGGTATCCCTGAACTTTAACCTGTATTGTTCAGTGGTTAGGCCAAACCCATCAATCAGAGCACTCTTCAAGACTGTGTAATTATCAGCATCCTCCTCTCTAACAGTGAGGAGCTTATCTCTACCTTTGTCTGCAAAGGAGAGCCACAAGATCGCTGCCCACTGCTCCTGAGGGACCCTCTGTACTTTACAGGCCCTCTCCAGTGCAGTTATCCATTTGTGGATGTCATCCCCACTCTGGTAGGGAGGGACAATCTTGCTCAGGTTTCTATGGTCATAAGACCTTTCCCTATCTCTTGGGAAATTGCTGCCACCATGGGACTCTAGTCCCATCTTTTTCTCTCTTTGTAGAGATCTAGGGACTCCCTGTCTATAGCCAACTGCTGTTTTCTGAGCTCAAGCTGGGCTTGCTCATACTGAATCAGTCTCTTTCTCCTCTCATGAGAGGATTCTCTCCTATGAGAAGAGACAGAGGTCCCTATTGAGGTGTCAGAGTGGCTAGACTCCTGAGAAGGAGATCTAGCCCTTCTTGGCACACTCTCAACTCTTCCTGGGGGGACAAAGGGGAGGTCAGTCTGATCCTCCTCTTCATCCACAGGAATAGCTGGGTTTTCCAGGGCAAGGTCATTTTCACCTTCCTGGCCAGTTTCAGAGGGGGGGGGCTGGGTTTCTTCACCCCTGACCCCTTCCTCATCGTCTGCCCCACCCTCTCTGCCTACCCCATCAGACCCTAGGGGCCTGCTGAGATCATCAGCTAGTAGCACCTCCCTGAGGTGTTGGGTGCTGGCACTTTTGCCTGCCTTCAGCTTCCTAGTATTGCATAATGCTCTCAATTCCAAGAATGGGAGTTTATCATACTTGGAGGGAAGAAGCCCACTGGCTTCTGGCAAGGACTCACTGGGTCCTGGCTTTGAAGACATTACTAGTGAGGTGTGGTGTATGCACTACCTACTCTAGTGTGGCCTACTAAACTCTCTTGAGTTGTAGAAAGGGTGTGCTATCCCTTAACACACAACTCTAAGTTCAGTAGGAACTTACTGTATACTAAGCTTGATTTATATGTACCTAAGGTACCCTTAGTGGTTTTCAGTTGATCAATTCAATTGAGATTATCTGGTAAAACAATAGCAAGCTGGAATCCCACACGCTGCACACCAATGTGAGAAGTTGGCCTGGCATATGCTGTCCACTAATTATAGTGGGCACCTTGCACCAGTCCAAACAACCCCTTATTGGAGATAGGTTAAAGACAACCTTTATTGAAAGCTATCCTAGTGGTAGCTATGGAGAGCAGCCTTCAGGCTAAGTCTTGAAGGAATGTAAAGCAGCTTGTTTTACCAGTCTATAATCTCTTGAGTGACCAAATGAAAGAGGACCACACCAGGTATATATTCAAAATATATATATTTATTGCTAAACACACCCCTCTAGTCTCTTTATGAGGCTAGAGTTCGAAGTACATAAGTTATAAGTTAGTTATCAACAGTAATAGCACAAATACACGTTTGAGCCCTAGGGGCGTACCAAACCATATACCAATAAAGTGGTATAAGAACCACGACTGAGCTAGACACAAGGCCTAGAGCCTGTAGAAGTGCTTGGACCACAAGGAACCACCCAAGGTAGTGACACAGGGGACCCACGGGGGACGCGTGCAGTGTGAGAACACAGCCGCGAATCGCCGTTGACTTCTATGGGGAAAGTCGCGGTTGGAATTTTAAAGAAAAGGGACACTTAGAGGAGGACTTGGAGCAAACCCTTTTAGAACTAGGCTGTTCTAGTGTCAATACCCACGGGAGCACCGGAGTACTCGAGTTACCTCACCCAGGGGAGCCGGGTGCATAGGTGTCTTTCGGGGTCGGGTTTCGTCGTCGTTTTCAATGGCGATCTGCTGCAAAGTGCTGCTGGCGACCAAGTCGAAAGTGTTCGGGTGGATCCAAAGGTGGATCGAAGATCTGAAGAACCTGAAAGCAGAGGGGACAGAGTCTGGGTCACTAGCCAGTGACCAGGAAGGCGATGAGCAGATGCCCACCGATGTCGAGTGCTTCAGGTAGGTTGACGGTCGTCTTGACTCTTCAGCCACGAGGTCCAGGAGGCGTCGACGACGACCAGGAGCTGGATTCGAGCTGTCCCACGACGTCTGTCGATTGCAGGGGTGTCGGCGACCGGATTGGACCCAACAAGCCTTGGCAACGGCAAGTCTCGTGGAAATAGAAGAAGGACGATGGTGCAGACCAGCAAGGTCTGAGGGACTCACCCAGCGAGGGTAAGTCAGGGCACGCCTGGAGCAACCAGGGAGCCCAAGCAGAAGAAGATTGGCCTTCGGGAGGGCCTACTAGCCAACGGACTAGCGACCGCGAAGGAGCCTCGAGTGGACGCACTTAGAGCTGGCTCACGGGACACTCGTGGAGTGGAGGCCAGTGATCTTCGGTGCAGTCGGTGCTGGAGGCTGGGGCTACTCGGAGCCCAAAGCACAACTTCGTGGGAGACCCAGAAGAGGATGCACTTGCAAATGCGATCGATGTCCAGGGGTCACGGTTCCACGTTACCCACGACAGCTACGGGACTCAGCTTTGCTGGGGACTCAGGGCAGCCTCGGGAAGTCTGGAAATCCACCTCTGGTGATGCAAAGACTTCGGCGTCCGGCGGGAGCTTCAGCGATGCAGACCGGACAATTGCTTCGTTGGTGCCTGCCAAGCAGGGGAGTCACTCCTTGACCCCAAGGGAGATTCTTCAGTCTTCTAATCTTAAAGTAGAGCGTCGAAGGTCCAGGATTCTGTGTCAGAGTTTCGTCCAGGTAAATCTAAAGTCCTAAGGACTGGGGTCCCATACTTATACCAAGTTAGGGGGTTGGACATACTCTGGGGACCCACCTATGGGAGGGTCAGGGCAGAGGGGTGGTTACACCCCTTTCCCTTTGTCCAGTTTCGCGCCAGAGCAGGGGCTGGAAGCCCCTGAGCCGGTTTGAACTGGGGTATGCACAGGGACGCCAAATGTGCCCCCAGTGCACCAGAGAGTGCTCCCGCCCAGCCCCAATACACACTATCCTGTCTGGGGAGGTGGTTACACCTCCCTGGGACAGGAAACCTATTGTCCAGGCCTCCCCTGCCGGAGTTTCGGTCAGCAGCAGGAGGCCAGACTCGTGTCTGTGGCAGCGGCATCCATTTTGTGATGCCAGGGCTCTGGAAAGAAGTTACCGGGTATGCCGGTGGATACATGTCTCTCCCTCTAGAAGGGTGGAATGCTACCCCCGCCGCCAGAACTGGCGGGGGGGGGGTAGTATTCCAAGATGTTTGACACCAAACTCGACATGTTTTGGTGCAGCCAGTCCAGAGTTAGCATTCTACCGCGAGGATATAATGCACTTAAGAGTATATGGTCAGGCTGCACTGCAAACAGCATCAGAGGAGGTACTCCGAATGCTGCAGAGGGGCTCTGCTCATGCAGGGGCACCCTCTCACATAAAAACCAAGCACTCTGCCTTCAGGATTGTCAAGGCCTGCCATAGGAGTGACTTATAGGTTTATAGGTGTGTGCAATGGTAGTGATATAGGTAGCCTATACCACTGTAAGGGGTGCATGCACCACCTTACTCAGGCTGCAGTTGCAGGCCTGTGGTGTCATTTTGGCTGGCCTTCCAGGGGTGGCATAATACCTGCTTCAGCCCCTGGCAGGCCTCTGAGGTACCTATGCCCTGGGTACATAGTATACCATATACTAGGGACTTATAAGGGCACTCCAGATTCCAATCAGAGATGTGCCTAAGGCACATGGAAGCCATTTTAGAGAGGAAGCATCTAGGCTGGGGTTCTGATTAGCAGGGCCCCAGCCAGACTAAAGTCGAAAAACAGTGAAGCATCAGCAAAAAGTGGGGGTACCCATGTGAAGCAGATCCTACTCTCCTACACAACCCCCCCCAAACATAGGGACATTAAACTAACCTTGCCCAGTTAAGTCTTCATGTTCTAAGTGGAAGTACCTAGAGAGTCCATCTGCATTGGCATGGTTACTCCCAGGTCTATGTTCCACTGTGAAGTCCATCCCCTGTAGGGAAATGGACCACCTAAGCAGTTTGGGGTTTTCACCCTTCATTTGTTTTAGCCATAAGAGGGGCTTATGGTCTGTTTGAACAAGGAAGTGAGTACCAAACAAGTATGGCCTCAACTTCTTCAGAGCCCAGACCACAGCAAAGGCCTCCCTCTCAATGGCTGACCAACGTTTCTCTCTAGGGGTCAGCCTTCTGCTAATAAAAGCTACTGGCTGATCCTGACCTTCATCATTCAATTGTGACAGTACAGCCCCTACCCCCAATTCAGATGCATCTGTTTGGACAATGAACTTCTTGGAGTAATCAGGACTCTGTAGAATGGGAGCAGTGCACATGGCCTGCTTTAGGTCATCAAATGCCTTTTGACAGCTAACTGTCCACTGAACCTTTTGGGCATTTTCTTGGAAGTTAAGTCATTCAGGGGTGTCACTATTGATCCATACCCCTTGACAAATCTCCTATAGTACCCAGTCAGGCCTAAAAAGGCTCTCACCTGAGTCTGGGTAGTTGGAGCAGTCCAGTCCATGATGGTCTGGATCTTGCTCTGCAGTGGTTGAACCTGGCCTCCACCCACAAGGTGGCCCAGGTACACAACCTGACTCTGCCCTATCTGGCACTTGGTGGCCTTGATAGTCAGGCCTGCTTTCTGCAGGGCCTGCAAAACATTTCTGAGGTGGACCAGGTGATCCTCCCAGGTGGAGCTAAAGACAGCAATATCATCTAGATATGCTGCACTATAGGCTTCCAGACCTGTAAGGACTGTATTCACCAACCTCTGAAAAGTGGCAGGTGCATTCTTCAGACCAAAGGGCATCACCACAAATTGATAATGCCCACTAGGGGTTGAGAATGCTGTCTTTGGCTTTGCATCATCAGCTAGTCTGATCTGCCAGTAGCCAGCTGTCAGGTCAAATGTGCTTAGATACTTGGCTGAGGCCAAAGTGTCTATTAGCTCATCTGCCCTAGGTATTGGATGGGCATCAGTCCTAGTGACTGCATTGAGACCCCTGTAGTCCACACAAAACCTCATCTCTCTTTTCCCACCATTGGTGTGAGGTTTTGGCACAAGGACCACTGGACTAGCCCAAGGGCTATCTGAGGGTTCAATAACTCCCAAATCCAACATCTTCTGGACTTCTGTCCTGATACAGTCCCTGACATGGTCAGGTTGCCTATAAATCTTATTTGTAATAGGCAGACTGTCCCCAGTGTCCACTTCATGAGTGCACCAGGTGGTCTGACTGGGTGTCAGTGAGAATATGTGCCTGAACTGATTGAGCACCTGTCTGCAATCAGTTTGCTGCTGGGCAGTGAGGCTGCCTGCCAAGGCTACACCATCCACTGACCCATCATCAGGGTTCTTTGAGAGCAGGTCAGGGAGTGGGTCACTCTCTTCCTCCTGTCCCTCATCAGTAGCCATGAGCAAGCCCATGTCTGCCCTGTCCACATATGGTTTTAACCTGTTGACATGGAGAACCCTGTGGGGACTCCTGGGTGTTCCTAGGTCTACTAAATAGGTAACCTCACCCTTCTGTTCAACAATGGTATGGGGTCCACTCCATTTGTCTTGGAGAGCTGCTGGGGCCACTGGCTCCAGCACCCACACCTTCTGTCCTGGCTGGTAAACAGTCAGTACAGCCTTTTGGTCATGCCAGGCTTTTTGAAGTTCCTGGCTAGCCTCAAGGTTTTTAGTTGCCTTTTTCATGTACTCAGCCATCCTGGAGCGGAGACCAAGTACATAGTCCACTATGTCTTGCTTTGGGGGCTTGAGAGGTAACTCCCGTCCTTCCTTCACCAAGCACAATGGACCCCTGACAGGGTGACCAAACAAAGTTCAAAAGGGCTGTAGCCAACCCCCTTTTGAGGCACCTCCCTGTATGCAAATAAAAGGCAGGGCAAGAGTATGTCCCATCTTCGCCTAAGTTTCTCTGGGAGCCCTTTAACCATGCCCTTCAAGGTTTTGTTGAATCTCTCAACTAAACCATTGCATTGTGGGTGATAGGGTGTGGTGAACTTGTAAGTCACTCCACACTCCTTCCACATTGCTTTCAAGTATCCAGACATAAAGTTAGCACCCCTGTCTGATACAACCTCCTTAGGGAAGCCCACTCTTGAGAAAATTCCCAGGAGGGCTCTTGCCACCACAGGTACTGTAGTGGTCCTAAGGGGAATAGCCTCTGGGTACCTGGTGGCATGATCCACTACCACCAGGATAAACCTGTGCCCAGATGCTGTTTGGGGATCCATGGGACCAACAATGTCAATCCCCACCCATTCAAAGGGAACCCCCACCACAGGTAGTGGTATCAGGGGGGCCTTTGTAGTGCCACCTGCCTTGCCACTGGCCTGGCAGGTTACACAGGAGCGACAAAACTCCTTGGTGTCTTCAGACATGTGGGGCCAGTGAAAGTGAGGGACAATTCTGTCCCAAGTCTTGTTCTGGCCCAGGTGACCTGCTAAGGGAATGTCATGGTCTAGGGCAGAGGTCTTCAATCTGTGGGGCGCGACCCCCAGGGGGGCCCTGGAGTCCTGGGAAGGGGGTCGCGCATTCCCCAGCCTCACTTGTGCATGGATTCCAAAACGTTTGTTTTGCAAAAAGACAGCCCTCCTGGGACAGCTAATTTCGCTCATTAAAATACTTCATTTGAGTCTCCTGTGCTGTGTAAAGCTTTTGTGCCAGGGTGCCTGGTCACCTGAAAGGAATGCAAATGTGCCCTGTTTGTTATTCTGCAAGTACAAAGGGTGCTTGGGACCTCCTAAATCACTCCAACCTTTGTAATGACAAAGACTTGTTTTTTTAGTGGTAGTGCAAAGAGTTAACAACTGGACTGTGAAGTGCTTGCTTTTAATCCTAACTGTATTTACACAGCCCTTAGTACCCCTAAGGAGGTGTTGAAGGGACAGTTATGTAAAAATAAATTGCATTACATACGCCCTGGTATTACTAAAATCTAAATTTTGGAAGCACCATTTTTGGTAAAGCTATTTACACATTTTATGCCAGTCTATCTTATACTGTGTGTAATGCAATGCAAGTATAAAATAATGACTTGCATATTCACAGTACTTTTTGTCACAGGCTGTGACATCATAGCACTAAAAATACACAAGTCACCATTCTCCACTGCACCTACCAAGATTTAATTTTGTGGCTACCTGGTAACACACAGACCTTTGCAGTGCATTAACTAATAGAGATTTCATAATGTGCTACAGTGCATTTCCCAATGAGTAACAACTTTTTAAATGTATTTTTCATTTACGCTGTCCATTAATTTATATGTAGTTACTTGATGGTGAAAGATCTAAAAATGTACAGAATATTTTGGAACTTATTTGTGAGAGGCTTGCACCACCAGATCATCACTTTTTTGACGCTCCAGCGGCGCAAGCATCTCAACCACACCTATGAGGCGGCGCAAAGTCACCCTGCGTGGCTTTGCATGGCCTCATAGATATGGAGTTAGACAAAGCAGCGCAAGTCGCGTCAAGGAGGTGTTCCATAGGCGTTGCATGGGGGTTCCCACGGAACACCCATGGATTTTGATGCTGCTCCATATTTACAACATCATGTAAACCTGGGGCAGCGCCAAAATTGTACGCCTCCCCAGTGGAGGCGTAATGAGGAGAAATGTTTTTATTTCTCCTTGTTTTTTCCTCTTTCCATGTGTGCTGCATTCTGTAGCTCACATAGAAATCGAAAACGCCTCTTGGGATTGTTTTTGTGAAGGAAGGTGCCCCTTCCTGCACAAAAACAATCCTGCCTATGTTGCTGCAAGGCAGCAATTTGTGCGCCAACGCAAGGGGAAAGGAGAGGAATGCACTGTATTTCATAAATATGGTGCATTCCTTCCCTTTCACATTGGTGTAGGGCAGTGCCGCAAGAAGACTTGCGGAGCTGCCCTACGCCAATCCTTATAAATAAGGCCCTTTATTTTTAGCTACGCTCACTGAGCTTTGTTTTGCTAAACACTGTTTAATAATATTTCCCCACCGTAAAAATTATTTGCTATTGGAATTGGGGGCGTTAATGGTTGTGGATGATGAGGAGTACCAGGTTTTAGAAATTTTTGTCAAGAGGGGTCCTTACGCCTAAAAAACTTTGACAAGGGGGTCTCGGCATCAAAAAGTTTGAAGACCTCTGGTCTAGGGTCAATAGGAAGCCCCTGAACTTCAGAGGTATAACCAACCTCCTGGTGGCACCAGGCTTGGGGTCTCTACACTCTGAGTACAAGAGTCCATCATCCCAATATACTGTATGGGGACCACAAGCTTTCCCAGCAGCCTCAGCAGCAGCTTGCTGTCTGAGGGGTTGAAGAGAGGGGCAGCTCTGCTGCTCCTGGCTCAGATCTGCCCTGGAAGGGCCCCCTGTCCCCAAGAACTCAACCTGGTCAGGTTCAAGCTCCTCTGGGACAGTTCCTTCCTCAGGACTGAGATCATCCCCCTCAAGAGACTGATCTTCCTTCTGAGCCAAGGGGGAAGGCACTGCCTTTACCCTGCTACTCCTCTTCTTGGAGGGCACTTGGTCCATTATTCCAGAATCCAAGGCCTGTTCAGTGTTAGACATTTTGGCTTGTGACCTGGTCACAGAAAACACATCTGCAGGGATGCCCAGCATTTCTGCATGGGTCCTGAGCTCCACTTCTGCCCAAGCTGAAGTTTCTAGATCATTGCCAAGCAAGCATTCAACTGGTAGGTCTGCACTTACCACAACCTTCTTAAGGCCAGTTACCCCTCCCCAGGAGAAGTTAACAACTGCCAGAGTATGGTCTGTTCTGACTTTGCTAGCATTGGTCACTTGGTACATTTCACCAAGTATAATCTGCCCAGGATCCACAAGGTCTTGTGTCACCATGGTGACACTTGCCCCTGTGTCCCTAAATGCCAAAGCCTCTTTTCCATTGATTAAGGGCTGTTGCCTGTACTTGCCCAGATTACTGGGACTCACAGAGGAGGTCACATCCATGCCTCCATCACAGACTAGGACAGCCTGAGTGAGTTCTCCGACTAGGTCAGAGCTCATCTCTTTACCCAGGGTTAACACTACTAAACCCTTGGCTTGTGTAGTCCCACCACCAACTGTAATTGCACTAGGGGGAGCAGGTGCCTTAGGGGCATTGGTGGGGGCTGGAGTAGAGTCTTTGGACTTGGTGCAATCACTGGTCCAGTGGGTCTTTTGCTTACAGACCTTGCACCATGGTTTCTTTTGGCCTTTTCCCTTGTTAGACTGTGACTCCCCACCTGAAGAAGATTTTTGGGGGCCTTGTGAAGACTTCTGGTCTTTACCCTTCTCCCCGCCCTTATCAGAGTTTTTAGAATCTTGCTTCTTAGGGTCACCACCTTGGTTCTGTACCTTCTGCCTCACCCTGGTTCTGACCCATTTGTCTGCCTTCTTTCCCAATTCTTGGGGAGAGGTCAGATCAGAGTCCACCAGGTGCTGATGCAACAGCTGATTTTGACAATTATTAAGGATCTGCTCCCTCATGATAAGATTGTACAATCCTGTGAAGTCACACACCTTACTGCCCAATAACCAACCTTCCAGAGCCTTGGCAGAACAAAATCAACAAAGTCCACCCAGTCTTGAGTCTGTGCTTTTTGGGTATCCCTGAACTTTAACCTGTATTGTTCAGTGGTTAGGCCAAACCCATCAATCAGAGCACTCTTCAAGACTGTGTAATTATCAGCATCCTCCTCTCTAACAGTGAGGAGCTTATCTCTACCTTTGTCTGCAAAGGAGAGCCACAAGATCGCTGCCCACTGCTCCTGAGGGACCCTCTGTACTTTACAGGCCCTCTCCAGTGCAGTTATCCATTTGTGGATGTCATCCCCACTCTGGTAGGGAGGGACAATCTTGCTCAGGTTTCTATGGTCATAAGACCTTTCCCTATCTCTTGGGAAATTGCTGCCACCATGGGACTCTAGTCCCATCTTTTTCTCTCTTTGTAGAGATCTAGGGACTCCCTGTCTATAGCCAACTGCTGTTTTCTGAGCTCAAGCTGGGCTTGCTCATACTGAATCAGTCTCTTTCTCCTCTCATGAGAGGATTCTCTCCTATGAGAAGAGACAGAGGTCCCTATTGAGGTGTCAGAGTGGCTAGACTCCTGAGAAGGAGATCTAGCCCTTCTTGGCACACTCTCAACTCTTCCTGGGGGGACAAAGGGGAGGTCAGTCTGATCCTCCTCTTCATCCACAGGAATAGCTGGGTTTTCCAGGGCAAGGTCATTTTCACCTTCCTGGCCAGTTTCAGAGGGGGGGGGCTGGGTTTCTTCACCCCTGACCCCTTCCTCATCGTCTGCCCCACCCTCTCTGCCTACCCCATCAGACCCTAGGGGCCTGCTGAGATCATCAGCCAGTAGCACCTCTCTGAGGTGTTGGGTGCTGGCACTTTTGCCTGCCTTCAGCTTCCTAGTATTGCATAATGCTCTCAATTCCAAGAATGGGAGTTTATCATACTTGGAGGGAAGAAGCCCACTGGCTTCTGGCAAGGACTCACTGGGTCCTGGCTTTGAAGACATTACTAGTGAGGTGTGGTGTATGCACTACCTACTCTAGTGTGGCCTACTAAACTCTCTTGAGTTGTAGAAAGGGTGTGCTATCCCTTAACACACAACTCTAAGTTCAGAGGAACTTACTGTATACTAAGCTTGATTTATATGTACCTAAGGTACCCTTAGTGGTTTTCAGTTGATCAATTCAATTGAGATTATCTGGTAAAACAATAGCAAGCTGGAATCCCACACGGCGCACACCAATGTGAGAAGTTGGCCTGGCATATGCTGTCCACTAATTATAGTGGGCACCTTGCACCAGTCCAAACAACCCCTTATTGGAGATAGGTTAAAGACAACCTTTATTGAAAGCTATCCTAGTGGTAGCTATGGAGAGCAGCCTTCAGGCTAAGTCTTGAAGGAATGTAAAGCAGCTTGTTTTACCAGTCTATAATCTCTTGAGTGACCAAATGAAAGAGGACCACACCAGGTATATATTCAAAATATATATATTTATTGCTAAACACACCCCTCTAGTCTCTTTATGAGGCTAGAGTTCGAAGTACATAAGTTATAAGTTAGTTATCAACAGTAATAGCACAAATACACGTTTGAGCCCTAGGGGCGTACCAAACCATATACCAATAAAGTGGTATAAGAACCACGACTGAGCTAGACACAAGGCCTAGAGCCTGTAGAAGTGCTTGGACCACAAGGAACCACCCAAGGTAGTGACACAGGGGACCCACGGGGGACGCGTGCAGTGTGAGAACACAGCCGCGAATCGCCGTTGACTTCTATGGGGAAAGTCGCGGTTGGAATTTTAAAGAAAAGGGACACTTAGAGGAGGACTTGGAGCAAACCCTTTTAGAACTAGGCTGTTCTAGTGTCAATACCCACGGGAGCACCGGAGTACTCTAGTTACCTCACCCAGGGGAGCCGGGTGCATAGGTGTCTTTCGGGGTCGGGTTTCGTCGTCGTTTTCAATGGCGATCTGCTGTAAAGTGCTGCTGGCGACCAAGTCGAAAGTGTTCGGGTGGATCCAAAGGTGGATCGAAGATCTGAAGAACCTGAAAGCAGAGGGGACAGAGTCTGGGTCACTAGCCAGTGACCAGGAAGGCGATGAGCAGATGCCCACCGATGTCGAGTGCTTCAGGTAGGTTGACGGTCGTCTTGAATCTTCAGCCACGAGGTCCAGGAGGCGTCGACGACGACCAGGAGCTGGATTCGAGCTGTCCCACGACGTCTGTCGATTGCAGGGGTGTCGGCGACCAGATTGGACCCAACAAGCCTTGGCAACGGCAAGTCTCGTGGAAATAGAAGAAGGACGATGGTGCAGACCAGCAAGGTCTGAGGGACTCACCCAGCGAGGGTAAGTCAGGGCACGCCTGGAGCAACCAGGGAGCCCAAGCAGAAGAAGATTGGCCTTCGGGAGGGCCTACTAGCCAATGGACTAGCGACCGCGAAGGAGCCTCGAGTGGACGCACTTAGAGCTGGCTCACGGGACACTCGTGGAGTGGAGGCCAGTGATCTTCGGTGCAGTCGGTGCTGGAGGCTGGGGCTACTCGGAGCCCAAAGCACAACTTCGTGGGAGACCCAGAAAAGGATGCACTTGCAAATGCGATCGGTGTCCAGGGGTCACGGTTCCACGTTACCCACGACAGCTACGGGCCTCAGCTTTGCTGGGGACTCAGGGCAGCCTCGGGAAGTCTGGAAATCCACCTCTGGTGATGCAAAGACTTCGGCGTCCGGCGGGAGCTTCAGCGATGCAGACCGGACAATTGCTTCGTTGGTGCCTGCCAAGCAGGGGAGTCACTCCTTGACCCCAAGGGAGATTCTTCAGTCCTCTAATCTTAAAGTAGAGCGTCGAAGGTCCAGGATTCTGTGTCAGAGTTTCGTCCAGGTAAATCTAAAGTCCTAAGGACTGGGGTCCCATACTTATACCAAGTTAGGGGGTTGGACATACTCTGGGGACCCACCTATGGGAGGGTCAGGGCAGAGGGGTGGTTACACCCCTTTCCCTTTGTCCAGTTTCGCGACAGAGCAGGGGCTGGAAGCCCCTGAGCCGGTTTGAACTGGGGTATGCACAGGGACGCCAAATGTGCCCCCAGTGCACCAGAGAGTGCTCCCGCCCAGCCCCAATACACACTATCCTGTCTGGGGAGGTGGTTACACCTCCCTGGGACAGGAAACCTATTGTCCAGGCCTCCCCTGCCGGAGTTTCGGTCAGCAGCAGGAGGCCAGACTCGTGTCTGTGGCAGCGGCATCCATCTTGTGATGCCAGGGCTCTGGAAAGAAGTTACCGGGTATGCCGGTGGATACATGTCTCTCCCTCTAGAAGGGTGGAATGCTACCCCCGCCGCCAGAACTGGCGGGGGGGGGTAGTATTCCAAGATGTTTGACACCAAACTCGACATGTTTTGGTGCAGCCAGTCCAGAGTTAGCATTCTACCGTGAGGATGTAATGCACTTAAGAGTATATGGTCAGGCTGCACTGCAAACAGCATCAGAGGAGGTACTCCGAATGCTGCAGAGGGGCTCTGCTCATGCAGGGGCACCCTCTCACATAAAAACCAAGCACTCTGCCTTCAGGATTGTCAAGGCCTGCCATAGGAGTGACTTATAGGTTTATAGGTGTGTGCAATGGTAGTGATATAGGTAGCCTATACCACTGTAAGGGGTGCATGCACCACCTTACTCAGGCTGCAGTTGCAGGCCTGTGGTGTCATTTTGGCTGGCCTTCCAGGGGTGGCATAATACCTGCTTCAGCCCCTGGCAGGCCTCTGAGGTACCTATGCCCTGGGTACATAGTATACCATATACTAGGGACTTATAAGGGCACTCCAGATTCCAATCAGAGATGTGCCTAAGGCACATGGAAGCCATTTTAGAGAGGAAGCATCTAGGCGCGAGGATATAATGCGCCAAGAGTATGGTCAGGCTGCACTGCGAGCAGCATCAGAGGAGGTACTCCGTATGCTGCAGAAGGGGCTCCTGCTCATGCAGGGGCACCCTCTCACATAAAAACCAAGCACTCTGCCTTCAGGATTGTCAAGGCCTGCCATAGGAGTGACTTATAGGTTTATAGGTGTGTGCAATGGTAGTGATATAGGTAGCTATACCACTGTAAGGGGTGCATGCACCACCTTACTCCCGAGGCTGCAGTAGCAGGCCTGTGGTGTCATTTTGGCTGGCCTTCCAGGGTGGCATAATACCGTGCTTCAGCCCCTGGCAAAGACCTCCTGGTCACCTATGCCCTGGGTACATAGTATACCATATACTAGGGACAAACATAAGGGCACTCAGATTCCAATCAGAGATGTGCCTAAGGCACATGGAAACCATTTTAGAGAGGAAGCAGCTGAGGCTGGGGTTCTGATTAGCAGGGCCCAAAAGCAGCCAGACTAAGGTCGAAAAACAGTGAAGCATCAGCTTAAGAAAGTGGGGGTACCCATGTGAAGCAGATCCTACTCTCCTACAGGCACATTTTTCAGTTTTGCTTCCATCTCCCTCTAGTGTACCTTCGGGCCAAACGGAACCACAGGAGCCTCCATTGGCGTTACCGTTTCCAGGTCTTAACCTGGTGCTGTCTGTCTCCTTGTGCATGTTACTGGGCCCATACCAACTCCAGGACAGACTCCACCCTGTCCCTACATTCCATGCTGGATTTACCTCTTACTAGGCTCGACCCCAATGCCAGATTTCCAGCCCGGCCCCTGTAGTCCCTCCTGCTGGTTCTCGCCCACTTCGGCTCCCAACCCAGCATTTGCTCGCGCAAGCTCAGATGCTGTCTCTGAGATTGCAAAGCGCAGAACCCGTTGTCATGTACTCAGACTCTGATCCTGTGCACTCTGCCGCGTCACAGATACCAGCAGAGCCTGCAATATGTTTTTTGCTCTGATCCTGTGCCGTCGCTGGAGTGCTCCAGAGGGTCTTGATGATGATGCAGGTGGAGAGGATGAGCTTGCTCACCCACTTATTACACTGATCATGCCTTAAACCTTGATTTACAAAATGCCCAGTGGGCTTGTTACCACCCCTGAGACAAAAGCTTGGCTCACCCCAAGGGCCTTCAATGGAAGAAAGTGCCTCATTTGCAGCAGTGGTTTGGAGGGCAGCTGAATTACTAGTATTACAGCTGCCCTTCAGTGGGGGCTTCAAACAAATATATTGACAAAAACTGCACAGGCAGGCCAAGAACATCTAAGCCCTTGCTTCCATTTAATGTCCTCACAGCTACTTGGTTGAAACCACGTTCTTGACTGCCTGTTGCCGGCAGCTAGCCAGGTGTCTTGGACTGGCACCTGGCGATCCAAACTTTCTCACTATGCACCCTACTCCGTAGAGTCTTATTGTACAGGCCTCGACCCGTAAGTCATTTTTAAACAATCCTCCGGAAGGCAAAATTATTTTTATTTTGTTAGTTTGGTACTGCGATCCATAAGCGCGGTCTGCTTCTTTGGGGAGGGCACTCATATGCCCTTTGGAACATGACCAGCGAGATGCTTGTTTCTGTCACATAGAAGATTTGGGCCTCTTTGGTGTGAGACAGCACATGACTGGCAGGACACGGCTAGAGTATTTTATCCGTGCCAGTTTGGCTACTCACGGACTCCATTGGCAGAACTGTCAGTACCAACGTTGTCCTCTGCAGACAAGCGTATATGGCGTCCACTGGCTTCTCTGGCCAAATACAGGACTTTGCCCAAAGATCTGCCATTTGATAGCTCTCATCTCATTGACAAGAAGGTGGGCTCTGCCTTGAAGCACTTGATATAGGAGAGCTACAATGCTTTAATTGGGCTGTTGGCCACTGCCAAACCTGTTCTGCACTAGTTCAAAGAAATTTACGGGATATTCCGGGGGGCTAATGTATAGACCGGGGGGCAGCCTTCCCAGGCAGTGATGCAAACCGACATCCCAGTCCCGGCAGACAGTGCGCAGGACAGTAGGGATATTTGGCCTCTACCTTCTCTTCCCCTCGGCTACCTCAGCAAACAACTGCATTAGTGTGCCCTTAGTGGCACATGCCCACCCCAGTGGGAGGCAGGATCCGGAGAGTTCCTCCCGGGTTGGCGATCCATTGTGTTCAATAGGTGAGTCTTGCAGCAGTGTTTCAAAAATGCTATTGCCCTACCTTTTCTCTCACTCCCCACCCAGTATTCCAGATTTTATTTCAGCAGACTACATTTGTACATCCTCTTACAGGGGGTATGTATGTTGCTCTCCTACGGTGACATACAGATGGTACCGGACTCTGAGAAGAGTGGGGGGTTATTTCCACTATTTCATCATCCCAAAAAGAAAGGAACCCCATAGAGCCTCAGTCCTATTTTGAATCTCCGAGCCCTGAATGCCTTCCTGAAGAACAACAAATTCAGAATATTCACATTGGCCCAAATCCTATCGTCTTTGGACCAGGACGAGCTGGATATTAGCCTTATGCCCACCCAGCAGTCCCACAGGCATTACCTGCGGTTAATGATGGACGAAAGCATTTAGGAGTTTAATGTGCTTCCTTCAGCCTCCCCAGCTCCCCTTTGGTGTTAACTAAAGTTATAGCGGTGGTCACTGCCCATCTTCGGAGGATGCGGAGTCCCACAGCTGAAGGTGTGTTTGCATCAGTCAGTCTTGGACCACCTCTGGGGAGATGGTTGAACTTTTGTCATTGGCTTTCACTGTAAATGAGCAGAAGTCCCACCCAATTCCTTACATTCATTGGAGCCATCCTGGACATGGTGCAGTTCACAGTTTTTCCTTTGCAGCAATGGGTCCAGGACATTCAGGTTACGCTTCCAATTTTTCAGGCTCGATCCTGGATCTTGGTGAGGGTGGCTCTGAGGCATCTCGCCCTTTTTGTCCTCATGCCCTCCTGCTTGTCCAGCTATGTCAGGTGGAAGGTGTGATCCACTGCTGTGCGAATCTGAGGTCCAAGTGACCCCATCATAAAGGTTGCTTTTCCAACACCGTCCGGGTCTTGGAGGAGACAGCTCAGGATCTGCAGTGATGGCTGACTGACTGCAATGTGTGTCCTGCTGCAGGCCACTCTCCATCCCCCCCACCCAGCGCTGACTGTGGTGATGAACACATTACTGCTGGGTTGGTTGGGTCACACGGGTGGAGGTGGAGATCAGGAAGAATTCTGGTCTTCAGTGGAGGACAAGCTCCACATCAGTCTGCTGGAGTTGTGGGCCTTTTATTTGGAGCTGAAGGCGCTTGCTTCCATCCATCAATGGGATGTTGGTTCCAGATAGTCTGCAGACAATACCGCCGCCTTGTGGTACTGCAACAAGCAGGGTTTGAATGGGGTCCGGGGCCTCTGCGGAGGCTTTCTGCCACGTGCTCTGGAAGTGGCTGGTATTGGGGGCATTTTCTGGTCGCCAACCATCTGGGGTCCCTGAATGTCAGAGGGGAAGAACTGAACCGGCAGCATCTATGCTCCGAGGTGACTTATGGTGTCTTCCCCAGTGGGAGAGGAATCCTGGCTAGATCTTTTCACCAATGTTGAACACGCAGTTTCAGCAATGCAGTTTCTGCAAGAACACTTGTTAGGAGGATGCATTCCGGCTGGAATGTAACAACACTACCTCTCTGTTCTGAAGAGAAGTTCTGGAACGATCCAGGCCCAACTCCATCGTAGTGGCCACAGATTGGGCCAGGAGAGTGATGACCAGAACACCTGGTCATGAAGGGCCTGGTCTGTCCTCCAATCAGGCTGGCACTTTGGAAGGGACCATCCTATCTCCGCGAAGGGCAGGGTTCTCCATCCGGAATCTACCCAATCTCACACTTCCCGTTTTTGGGGATAGAGCTGTGGGAAATAGAGTGCATTTGATTTACTGCCTTAAGTGGTAGATGCTCATCTTTTCCTCCAGATGCCCTTCCTCCACCAAAATCCATTTGTGTCGATCGCTGGGACAAATTTGTCGGAGACACCGACCTCTTACAGCAAAAATGTTGGATTTTTTTGTTTTGTGTCATCTTTAGCCCATCAGAACGTGCAGTGAGATGCACTGTAAAAGAAGGTTATATGTAGGCCCTACCGTTATATGTGAGGCCCTTTCGGCCTTTTCTACGGTCGCTGGACCAACT